>CAJNDT010000288.1:107500-177588 GCA_905221615.1 Symbiodinium sp. CCMP2592 | reverse complement strand
GGGGATCACCAACATCACCAAGCGATATCCTCTGGCATGTCGGTACATGAACGAGTGGATCAGCAAACATGCACGTCGCGACTTCACGTGGACTTCGATCGCGGTGAATCGTGATGCCAAATCCTTGTTGCATGCAGATTCACGGAACCTCAAAGGAAGTGAGAACTTTGCGATTAGTTTCGGGGACTTTTCGGGAGGTTTGTTGTGGGTTGAAGGGATGCCAGGACAAGGCCCGGGCACCCAGACTAAGGACAATGGCAAGGTTGTTACTGGTGGATCTCACAACACTAAGAACTCTCCCTTGTATTTTGCCCCTGATCTCCATCACTGTGTGTTGCCTTGGAAGGGCACCCGTTTTGGTTTGATCGCTTTCACTTCTTCTCAGGTTGGTAGTATGAGTAATGACGTGAGAGAACAATTGGAGATATTGAAGTTCAGGCTGCCCAAACCAGCTGCGGTCGCTGCTCCAGCCCGGCTTTTGCCGAGGCCAATTGCTTGCACCGATCAGGGGGGTCTGGGACTAGAACAATGGTGGATTACGGTTCGCCATGACACTCCATCACAATGGTTACCTTTGACCCGCCTCATCACTTCTGTTCGCGATGAGGGGGGAGCAGTCATTATCACTCCACTTTCGTTTGTCACGGTGGTGATGGCATCGCTCTCTAAAGGTGACTTGAGGAGGTTACAAAGGAGTCTTGTTGAGATTGCTGAGTTGGCTCACTTGTTCTCCAGTAACTTCTGTGTTCTTTTATGTGGGTCCGTCGATGACCGTATGTTCGACGGAAGTAATGCCGAAATTGCACGACTTGAAAACGCTTCTCTGGTCTGCGCAGAGGGCTCCAGGCATTGCCACTTGCGAACTGTGCTAAGGAAAACGTCCGTTCAGGAACGCAGCATCTGATCGCTAAGGCATTTCACAAGCACGAAGTCGCAGATCTTGATGATTTAGAGGATATCACTTCTTCACATCTTGCTAATCTTGCGAACTTTAGGAAGGTGCTTGCCTGCCCCTGTGCAGCGGCTCATCAGAGCACGCCAGAGATGATCAGCGACCCCCGCCAGAGAGCAGATGGCGAGAGCCGGGCCTCAGTGCCTGCGAGCATAGCGCCAACGGGGGATTCGATCAAGAGAGAGTGGGCCCATTACCACATGTGGGCCGGTGT
The DNA here is from genome assembly GCA_905221615.1 of Symbiodinium sp. CCMP2592. NCBI lineage: Eukaryota > Dinophyceae > Suessiales > Symbiodiniaceae > Symbiodinium > Symbiodinium sp. CCMP2592. The sequence continues at coordinate 176,422 of CAJNDT010000288.1, read as the reverse complement.
CTTCGGGCACGAGCTTGGCCTCAACCCAGACAAAGATTGGGAAGAGAGTGTCAAACAACTATATACAGGCGCCGTGGCGCAGAGTGCCTTGTCGACTTGCTTGAGCGATGTGGATCACGGCTACAAAGCCCTCCCGAAGATCGCGCTTGTCAATGACGAGGGGCTTTCGCGATTCCAGCCCGGCGACAGCCGTGGCCGTGAAAAGGCGTGTATCATAGTTTCTGACTCGATCCTAATAGTTAAAGCTGGTGCGAGGACGTTTGTGGAAATGGCTGATGACTTCAAGGCCCTCACAGGACCCGGGCACATACTTCAGCAGTACACAAACATCAAGCAAAAGGCTATCTGGGGAGGAAACCTCTACTCCATAGTTGAGGCGATCCACACCCTGCTCCCACAGATCGTGAACGAGTCCTTGAACCCCATGAACTTGGAGGTGGACATCGTGGTGGTCTGGATGGGGAATGAGCTGTGTGGGCGCCGTGGAGTATTTGTCGACCCAGGCACGCCCCAATGGCAGGTTGGGCCAGAGGGACTCAGCGCGGAAGGGGTCTGGGCAGAGATCGCCGCACGTGTGTGCGGCGAGATCGGACGTCTAGCCGCCCTTCAGGGCAGGCCAGTTGTGGGATCAATCCAAAGCCTTAGTGATGCGGATCCCATCGACTATGGACTGCCGCCTGAGTACCGCGAAGCGATCAGGAAGTTTCTCGGGTATGCGAGAAGTCGCGGCCTGTACACTGCCTCACTCAGAGAGTCCGTGTCCCAGATCCCTAAACATGATCATTATCATTTTGGGGAGGACTCGACTCACCGTGCGGCGTTGGCTTCTGCGATTGGACAGAGGGTCAAAGTCTGTCAAGCAGACCACTTGTTTAACAAGATGCCGCCTGAGGTGCTGGATGAGCTGGTGCGCTCGTTCCCATTTGATCCTCATGGGACGAGGGTGTATTCCATGCAGTATGTCTTCGACAAGGCGCTGTATCGGTCCCAGCTCTCCCGCCGCCTTCAAAGGCAGGCCGAAATCCGCGAAGCAGCAAATGAATGCCCTGATCCATGGGAATCCAGCTATGTTCCTCCTCCCGACCTTCCGGTTACAGGGATTCGTGAGGTTCCGCAGGATGTACTCAATTGGGAGTGGGCCGCTGCTCGTGAGAAGGCCCAGCAACATGCGAAGGAGCAAGCAGAGGCCAGAGCCCGAGCCGAGCGGAAGGATCCAGCCCCACACAGTGGTGGCCATTCTGGAAGCGCATCATCCCGTGATGTACCGGAGGCATCCTTTGATGAGGTCATTGCAGCGATACCGTATCGTACCGAAGCCCATCGGACTTTGTCGGCGGCTCGCGAAGGCATGACCAAAAAGGACAAGGATCCCTTCAGCGGCTTTTTCAAAGCACGCCAGCACGATTACATTGGGATGAAGTTCCGAGACGACTTGGACCTCATGGAAATGTGTGGTTTTGTCGACGAGGATGCGTGCCCAGAGGATCCAGAAGGGGAGGGAATGCTTACAATCCTCCCCGAGTCGATCCCGAAGGACCACTTGCCCGCCGCGGAAAGTGGGTCCGCATACAAGAGGTGATCCAGCACATGTGGGACAAGCGCAGAGTTGACCTTGGGACAAGGGCCATTCTATCTTTGGTGGCCTACGACAACAAGTCAAGGTTCAACCTCTCTGGCTTACCCACGCACCCTCGTGCGGACTTCGTGGAATCGGATATTTGGCCTACCTGGATCTGCGCATCGCACGGCCATAGCCAGCGGATCAAGGACCAGGTCACCGATGCCTCTATTGCACTCCACTGGTTTACGAATGAGACGCGTGAAGAGCTCGGTGCTTCAGCCGCCTATCAAGGCAGGCCATTCCTTGCTCTCGGGGAGTTTCCCCCGCGTCTCTACCACAGGACAACGCACGATGCTGCTTTTAGCATTCTCAGTACAGGCTTTCAGCCAGGGTATGGTCGCAGTGGTGAGTTTCACAACTACTTTGCAAAGGCCACCCTTAGCGAACTGGAGAATCGCGCAGGCAGCCGAGCGAATTTGCCTTATGAGATTGTCCTCGATACCCAGGAGGTCAATCAGCACGCCTACCTCTTTGAGACGACTTCTGAGGGCGTGCTCACCCGCGATGTAGTGCCTGCATCATGCATTTTGATGTTCGGGACACCATCAAGGGTGTCATCTTGTGGTCTCGCCAGTCGAGTGAAGAGGAGGACACCATCATACCGGAGACCGCTCCAGAGCCTATCACGGCTCCAGGAACAGCGATCCCGGAACAGTTCCCCGATATTCCGGAGGAACCTTCAGCCCCACTTAGTGGTGGCCATGATGAAGCGACAACAGCATCTGCCCCGGCGCATGAACCCATGATCGAAGTTGAAGTTGAGGTTGAGGCCGAGCCACCAACAGCGACGCCTCTTGCACTCAACGATGCCACGGCCTCCGACATTCTTCCTGACGAAACCGCTGTGCTGGATCAGGGGGGTGCAGCAGCAACTGCCGCACCGGCTGAATCCCGCAAGAGAGTTTGTTTCCTTGAGCCCGAAGAGTCAGTCGAGGTCGAGGTTGAGATCGAACCCGACGAAGGCGATGTGAAAAAGGAGGAAGAAGACGTCAAGGTCGAGCCGATGTATGAGCAGGCACCACCGCAGCCAACATCGACGCCATTGGCACTTCCTCCAGCCCCCGCTACGGGTGGCCGCCACCGAGCTTGCCCCCACTGTGGGACGCAACACCTCGTGGGACAGATGATCTGTATCAGCTGTGGCGTGCACATTGTGAAGCCTTCCCAGCAGAGCGCCCGCAAAAAGGTGCGGACAGCCCGATGGTTCGCAGAAGAGGCGGCGGCAGCATCCGCGGGAAAACCACGCTCGCAACTCACTCCTGAGGAAGTCATCGGCGAGATGACGAGGGATGCGACGATGCAGCGCGGCACTACGTCCCTGGATGCCGAAGCCCTGGAAAAGGCCCGCCAACAGCTCAAAATGGCAGTGAAGGGCGGATACAGCAGTATCGTCAACCGGTTCGACAACGACGTCGATTACACAATGCACAGCATTGGTAACGGCTACGACCGGGAATTCCTCGCCATTGAGGACGTCCTCACTCAAGCTGCTCTTCCCAACCACGGGCGATCCAAGGAGCAAAGACAGCTCGCTGTCGGCACCTATGGCGGCAGCTCAGATGGTCCTCGAAACCAAGAGATCGCCAGGTTGTTGTACCTCCACGACAACAATCCAGCCGCCCTTAGGGCAGGCCTGATCTCCACTGTCAGTGACGATCCGTTTTGCATTATGTGGCTAGGAGGGGCATACAGTTTGCGTAGGTTCGTAGATGTCTTCCTCCAGCACAAAATCGTGCGGATGATTGTCACCTTCTCAGAAGAGGCACTGTGCATCGATCCACGTGCCGGCTACACAGCCGAAGAGTGGACTGAGTGGCTCCGTGAGAGGTTTTCAGCGCAGGTCGGGGTTGCACGTCGTGCATACGAGGAACGACAGCGCAACGCTGAAAGATCCCGCATTGCACAGGCCAAGGCCGATGCGCGTAGGGCAGAACAACAGCGTTACCAACAGCAGGGCTGAGATCGCGGTTACCAGCGTGGATCCCATCCCTATGGCCGCTCGTCCGGTTCCGGAGGATGGTACTAAGTACCTGCCCCGCATTTCGTGGTTCCGTCACGTTAACCGGTACTCCGAATTACAGCCCCTCTTAGAGGTGGCCGAATTCCCTTAAGCCCAGAAAAATTTCATGCTTCATTTCTGGCAGTCACTTTGTGACAACTCCGAATTGCCAGCAGCTCCAGTGGATGATGTATTCGTCCCATGCTGCACTTGTTTCTTGCGGCTTGTATCCACGCCATCATTCAAGGCTTGCTGGATCGCCGCCACTTTATAATGCATGTCGCGACTTTAAACTGCGCGCTAAAAGAGTTAGTCTGCTCCCGTATCTTCCGCTTTACGGTAGTAGAAAGCCTATGAGCCCCGAGCCACAATCCAGCCGCCTTTACGGCAGGCCGCACAGCACCAAGCTTCCGTGCATGTTTGCGCCTCAGACTGCCGCTTCGGCGAGGGGGGTGTAATTTGTGCACGTGTGAAGTAGCATGTTGTGTGTGACATTGTGGCACAAGTGCTCTAGCAGGGAAAAAGAGAGTTAGCTGCCTAATGGTATTAACTTGACTTGCTACCACTTGGACGGGTATTATCAGTGCGTGTGTGCAGTGGTTCCCTACAACTATAACTAGGCAATTTCTCAGGGTTTTGGGGTTGTAGCCGCGGCTTAGGGCTTAGGGTGTAGGGTATAGGGTTCAGGATTTAGGGTTTCGAAACCTTGAAGTTTGGGGAGGTGAGCCTTAATGTTGCCCCATTACACCCTTGAAGGGCTCCACCGAAAGGGCTATACCATTCGTGTACAAGTTTCGGATGGCTTCTCCTGCTGATGTTAATCGAAGAGGCCGTTCTTGCAGCAGCAATCGCAGGGTTCCGAGCCTCGGTCCTGTGTTTTAACATGATGTCTTGCCTCTCACGATACAAAGCTTGAAACCGAACTTCTACCGCTCCCCAGCTCCCTTTCCACTCACCTGACCCTTCACCCGTACCTCCATCGTCAACCACAAACCCCCAAACGCGAAATCCCCCGCAAAGCTCCTCAGCGGTCCGAGGCCACCAGTGGGTTAGCACACAACATCCTGATCCGCGTCTTGGCCTTACTCTCTACTGTACTGGAAGGTTTGGATCTTGGACATTTTGTTTTTTTGGGTTCAGGACTGCAGCTTCATTTTCAAAGGTCGGTTCGCACCTCCCTGGACCGTTCTTTAACGTTACGGTTAGGGCCTCGGTTTATTTTACTATAGGGGCCCTAATACTTAGACTAAGGTTTCGGGATATACTAGACTGTAACTATACAAGGAACCCCCAAAATAGCATAGGGTCTTGGGGTTATAGCTGTACTTTGGAACCCCAAAGAAGTGTTCGCAGTTGTTGAGCCCTTTTATTACGGATCTCTCAGAAGCCGAGGAACGGAGAGCAAATCCGAGTGTTACAAGAGGCCATGGCCTTTCTTGTGGTTGAGGGTTTGGGGTTTAGGGTTCTAAGGGGTTTCACGGGTTTAGGGTTTAAAGGTTTAGGGTTTGGGGCTTTAAAGGTTTAGGGCTTCAAGGGTTTAGGGTTTAGGGTTAAGGCTTTCGGTGTTGCGAAGCACAGGGCCCCTCGTCTCGCTGCCTCAGCCGTACCGGAACCTCCAAACAGTTCGCTTGTGTAGGGTTCCCAAAACCCTAAACCTATGGTTCCCTAAACCATAAACCCTAAACGCTAAACCCTAAACCCCAAGCCCTAAACCCTAAACCTTAAACCCTAACCATAAACCCTACACGCTAAACCCTAAACCGTGGTTGGGGTAGAACGTAGGAATGGACAAACCCCTACATTTGAGGGGTCAAGGCTCCGAATCCTTCCCCCAAAGTCTTAGAATCCTAGAACTCTCCTCACACCCCGACCCCTAAACTCCTTCAGCTGTGCATGATTACACTTATTGGCTGTAAACTCAACTTTTCAACTTTTGGGGTTCTAACAAGGTAGTCGATTCTGAAAGTTTCAACTTTTATTTCCTTGGGTTTCCGGCCAGTGAGATTATTCTAAACCCCAGGTCTGGAATCGAAATTTCCGAAGTTCTTCGGTTGATGATATAAATCCTGCATGACCTTAAGGACCCTAAACTATGGGAATAATGGTATATTCCCTATTATGGGTAATGCAGGATTTATATCATCAACAGTTGCTGTTCTTTCTTTCCCCAAGCAGGAGTTTCAGAGAGCCAAGCGGCCCGAACATGGCAACTCTAAGTCGTAGGATCCTAAGTGGGTGGTTGTCAAAATCAGGGTCCCTTTTTGGGTCCGTAAATAGTAGGAATTATGGCTCTTTTTTGGGGTCCTTATTATAGTACGGCACCTAATGTTTAGGGTACCCAAAAAAGGGACCCTCATTTTGACAACCACCCAAGTGGTAAGGACCTTGAGCAAGGTATCCCGATTTCTGAACCTGTCGTGACACCCTTGGAATCCCTACAGAGCCATATACAAGATCCTTTAATAACTATATACGCCCTTTGAAAGCCTGATAAACCCGCTACACCCTACAAAGGCCAAAGCACACCCTCTACAGCTTGTTTTGTGGACCACCGAAATCGTGGCCAACTCTCGCAGGCGTTGCGGAGCGCCGCGAAAGGCGAGCTGGAGCCCAAGCTAGACACGCTCTCAGAAGTGGCCCGGCTTGAGTTCTGTAGTTTTTGAGAACCGTCTTAGGCTTACCTTAACCCTGAAGAGCCTACCTTCTTAAGGACATATATAGGGAAATCATAAAAAAGGGAACCCGAAAAAGGTAGGTTCTTCAGAGTTAAGGTACGGTTTGGGCACAGCTGCCTTTTTTCTCGTTTCCTCTCTCTCTCACGCTCGAAGCCACCCGGCTTTTTTTCTTCGACTTGAGGCTTCTTATTTGGGGTTTGAGGTTTCGAGATTTGGAGTTTCGGTCGAGGGGCCCGGGTATTCGAAGAGTCCGCAGTGAGCGAGCCACGATTTCTATTCCGGGTATGGGGGATTTATTCGGGGCTTTGTGGGGGTTTGGTTTGTTGCCTTTTTTAGGGTTCTGCTAGGATGTGAGCCGGGCTGGTGGACGAGGGATGCATATTGTACATATTGTCGACACATGATTCATAAGCCCCCTGTCCCCCGGTACGGATTGCCACCCGGATCCGCACTTTCGTCGTTGAGGCGCTCTTTACATCTGTCCCAAGACCTGAGGAGCTAAGTAGGTAACCTTTAACCTTTTGGGGGCTTTTATAATCCTATATACCATAATTGAAGAGGTTAGCCTTTTTTGGGCTACGGTACTCAGCCCCTTAGAGACAACCAAGGCGATGAACGTCTCGATGAAGGTTCCGTCGAAAGAGGACCTGAAATCCTGTGTCGGATGGGATTTCTGGCGCCTCGGCATTCCTTTGTTCTGCTTTGGGCTTGAAATCCTAAGCCCTAAAGTCGGCGAAGCCATTCCTTATTGTACTTACACTGTGATATATCCTTCATATGAACCTTCTACAAAAATGTATATATATATATATATATACAGACACACACACACACACTATAACACACGATCCGAAGCACCAAGACAGCGGCTTAGGGTTTACGCTTTGGGATCCAGGGCCTTGGTTTAGGTTGGCCTTAATTATACCCCTAGTTACTAAGTCCCATGATCCTCTAAGTAGTGGATCCCAGAAGGCTGGACCATGGATAAAAGATGACTAATGCTGGGATTCCCTATGCTTTACCTTGGGGGCACGAGGATAATGATGTTCCAACTTTCTGGCTTCTACTATAACGTCTGAACCCTACACCTTCCCTCACCTCAGACAGATTCGAAAAAAGGACCTCCACTTCTACTTCACCTGATCCCCTAAGCTTGGGCTCAACACAACTTCTTGCGCCTTAGCCTTGAAGCCCCGACTTGACTTTTTAACAAGCTTCTCTTATTGAAGCCTTATGACGCTCGAGTAAGACCATTAAGGTTTAGGGTGCAGGGTTCAGGGTTTAGAGGTTAGGGTGTCTAACCCCAGAACCCCTCCACAAGGTACGATTACTTCTGCTGCCCACAAGGGCCAAAGGCAAACGGATCCCCTGCGCATGGCTGGAAGGGGGAAAACCTGCAGGACGCCCGTGTGGGGCTTTGGGGTTTGGGCTTGTTTGCGGTGAGCAACTACGGGAACTTCGCAAAAACTTGAAAGTTAGCAACTCTGACTCTACGACCATATTTTGAGCCTCGGGGTAGGGTTTAGGCATGAAAGGAAAACCAGTGTCAAGACGACGTTGACCTTTCTCAGACGCGGGTGAGTGCCATGATGATGATGGGGATGTGGATGTGGATGATGATGATGGTGATGATGATGTTTTGAGCTGGTTGTTGTTGTCATGTCGAACGGGTGAGGGGATCTAGTGTAGGGGTCGAGCCGACCTTGTGTCCCCAATTCCCACATGAAAACTCCTAAACCCTAATCAACCCAAAACCGTAAACCCTAAACAACCCTCAACCAACCCTAAACCCAAATCAACCCAAAACCCAAAACTGTTGAACTTTAGTTCCCCGAGTCCCGAGCCGAGCTCTAAACCCTCAAAGCCCTAAACCCTAAACCTTTAAACCCGAAACCCCTGAAACCCTTAGACCCTGAACCCTAAACCCTAAGCCCTGCCGCCTCAAGAGACTGAGAGGCCGCCATCAGCAGCATCCCCGCCTACTGCACGCGAGCTGACTACACCATCGTCCTGGCGCCCTCACTGCGGCACATGGACAACATGTCGGTGTTGAGCACCCGTCTTTGGGACAAGAATCGGAGTTCGTGATGTTTATATGGATGAAGACGGTGAGCAGCTGTGAGTTGTAGGTCTGTTGCAGTCACTCCCGTTACTGCTGTCAGTAATCTTGCCACTCCTTGGCAATAGCAGTCGCAGTAGCATCAGTAGTAGCAGCAGAAGTCGAAGAGGCGGAAGTAGCAGCAGCAGCGTCAGTGGTAGTAGCAATAGCAGTAGCAGCTGCAGCAGCAGCAGGAAGGAAGAAGGAATGGTAGTAGTAGCGGCAGTGGCAGCGGTACCAGCGGTAGCAGTAGTAGCAGGTGGCAAGTAGTGGCCTTAGTAGCATTAGTAATTGTAGTTGCAGCAGTAGCAGTAGCAGTAGCAGTAGGAGTGGGAGTAGGAGTAGGAGTAGGAGTAGGAGTAGGACCAGGGGTAGGAGTAGGAGTAGGAGGGGAGTAGTAGTAAGTAGTAGTAGCGGTAGTGGTAGTGGTAGTGGTAGTGGTAGTGGTAGTGGTAGTGGTAGTGGTAGTGGTAGTGGTAGTGGTAGTGGTAGTGGTAGTGGTAGTGGTAGTAGTAGTAGTAGTAGTAGTAGCAGCAGCAGTAGTAGTAGCAGTAGTAGTGTAGCAGCATTAGTAATTGCTTCTGCTGCTGCTACTGCTACTGCCTTTACCACTGCCACTGCCGCTGCTACTGCTATTGCGACTGCTGCTGCTGCTACTACTGCTGCTGCTGGTGCTGCTGCTACTGCTGCTGCTAGTGTTGCTTTCCTTTTAATGGTGATCGTCCCCATATTCCATGAACTATGCCCTTCTTGTGGGCAGCAGAAACTGTTTTGAGGATCGTGGCACCGCCGCGGATGGTGCAGAGCAGAAAGAATCGCCAGCCTTTTCTCCCGCTTCGGGGCGGGGGCGCCTCGGTCGCACAAAGGGATATCCCGAAGTTTCCAAAACCAAGGCCTACTTGGAGGATCATGGGACTTAGTAAGTGTGGTTATAAGTACCTGAATTGGGGTTATGAGTAATTATAAGTATAGTTACCTTGATTATATCCCTGGTTACTAATCCCATGATCCTCTAAGTAAACGGCAGACCCTCGATCGAAATACCGGTTTCAGTTGGGGAGGAGCGGTTTCATGGACCGGCTGCGAGGGCTTCGTACTCAAACGTCGTTCGGGAGCATAGCCAAGAGGACCTATAAACGCCATTATGAAGGTGATTATAAGGCTACAGTAGAAGCCAGAAAGTTGGAACATCATGATTTTCATGCCCTTAAGGTAAAGTGGAGGGAATCCTAGCAATAATCATCCTAAAACAATGTTCCAACTTTCTGGGGTTCACCATATCATAAGGGCTACTACAAGGGATGCTCCATGGGTTGCCATGGTCCTTTTAACAGTAAACACGAAAACGTCGCGTTATGGAGAACGGTGTTGGTCTTGCCGGGGGCTCTGTAGCTTTGGGGACGAACTGTGAGACTTGAGCCCCAACGCCCATACCTCGCATCTAATCATCTAACCCTAAACCCAACACCCTGCTCCACCTGGGTGGTTGTCAAAATTAGGGTCCCTTGTTGGGTGCCCTACATAGTCGGTGTCGTATTATATAAGGGACCCCAAAAGGAGCCATAATACCTACTATTTAGGGACCCAAAAAGGAACCATAATACCTACTATGTTTTGGGTACCCTAAATAGTTGGTGCCTTAGGCACCCAAAAAGGAACCATAATTTTGACAACCACCCACCTGGTTGGGCGGAGAAGCGGTGAGTCCAACCTGCCAGGCTTCGGGCAAAAATCTCGAATCCTGAACGGTTTAGGGTTTAGGGTTTAGGATTTAAGGTTTAGGGTTTAGGGTCCATTGCACTTCCAAGGAGTGGTCGCTTCTGGTTCTCTCCAGCCCTTCCAGGCAGCAAGCATGAACAGTTCGAAGGCTTAGAGGGTCCCGGGGGCTTAGGGGTTAAGGCTTACAGGATTTCGGGCTTAGGGTTTACGAATTCCAGTTTGGGGATTTGTGGGTCTCAGCGTGAGGGCTTGGGCTTGTGGTGAAGGTCTTTCCGGGGCTCCAGATTTTCCAGCTCAGGCTTCGGCGTATTTTAAGCCTGAAGCGGATGTGGGAGTTTCCGAAAACTAGGGGTACCTTAATGTGAAACAGGGCCGGAGCCACGTGAAGCACACGCAGCAAAGGGGCATGTGCGAAAGGAGAAACGTGGCAGCGGACAAGAACACGGACAGCTGCTAACATCGGGCTGATTGAGTGATAGCGTGATACACAAGCAGTACAAGCATTATTTGTCCTGAACTCGAACCAGTCTCATCCCACAGTTCATATCCGCCGGGCAGGGGCTGCGTGGTACTCGAAAACCCAGTGTGATGTTCCGGGATCCAGATGAAGCATCTGAAGCATAGTGGACAGGTTCCCTTTGAAGCCTAAGAAGGCAAGATATAACCGATTCGATTCAGAACATCCCACAGCCGCCCTCTACCCTGTACAGAAGCCCTCTCAGAAGAAAGCTTAATGGAGAATCCGAAACTTCACAATATACATACAAAAATCTACGCCGCAAAGCCCTAAACCTCTTTCAGATTGCCCAGAGGCTCTCGGTCTCGGGTGGGCCAGAGTGGGTGAGCAGCTGGCCTGCCGCGGGCCATTTTACTTTAGAGGAGGAGCGCACCGCAGCGATGCCACACGATGTTGATGATCAACCCTAAGCCCGAAGCCCAAGCCAAAGCCCCGAACGAAGCCCAAAGCAAGACCCAAAGCCAAGCTGCAAACGAGGACCGCGAAGTGCTCCGACAGCTTACGCGTCAGGTCATTGAGGCCTTTCTTTCGTGGGGGTGGAGAGAGCGGGGGTTCCTTTAAGGGTTCCTTCAAGGGTACTTTGAGGGGTTCCTCTAAAGATTGAAAGGTAATTGGGGTTTAGGGATGAAACAGTTTAAAGGGTTTAGGGCTTGCTTCGGGTTCGGCTGTGGTTTGAGGTGTAAGCTTGTAGGGTTAAGGTCTGGCGGCTTGCCATTTGCAGCAAGCAGAAGACTACGGACGAACAGGAATGTTGCATATACCAGGCCGAACACACCAGGTGGTTCGCAACTGTGTCGGCAGGTACGAAGCGTACTCGAAAGAGCAATATCGTAGCCCCGACCCCGAGACATCCCTAAACGCCCTCAAGGGGAATGTTGTCCCTCAAGAACACGCCAGAGAAGCTCTAAATCCGAATAACCTTTTATCAACTCACGCAAGTTCTTCCTTTTTTCACCATGAGAAGCCGCCCAAAATCCTTTTGCTGTAAGAACCGCGAGAAGACCCGAGGCAAAGTGCCGGAGCTTGCTTTCTGCCGGTGAGCTGATGAAGTGGCGTTTCTACCAGGCCAGGATTTTGGGTTTAGGGGTGGAGGCTTGTGTTGATTCGGGAGGCTTAAGTTTTACCCTGAACCCTCAACCCTGAACCCTAAACCCTAGACCCTAAACCCAAAACCCCTAAACCCTAAACCCGTGGGCCCAAAGCCGAAGAAAAAGCTTGCAACGGTGTAGGGCTGACGAGGGGCAACCCAAAGGACGAGAGTTACACGAAGCCGTTCATCCCATGACGGAAATCTTCCTGCAAGGCACCGTCAAGCCGGCGGTAGGCCAAACCACGAAAAGTAGCAAAGGGGCCCTAACCATGGTAAATATGGGGGTTTGGGGTATAGTATTGTAAGAGGGGCTTTCAGGGGGGATCATCAGTAGTTTTGCGAATCTCTATATTCAAGCACCAAGCCAATTAGTGGCGAGCGCTTCTGTCTACATCATACCCAATCCCGAGGCGCATCACGTCGGAGGTTCGGATAGGGGGTGGGGTGCCGGCTAAACCCTGGACTGAGGGTGGGGTAGAGGGCGGACCCGAAGAGCCCAGCCCTGGTCCATTAAAGTCCTGAAAGTCATAGGAATTAGCCATTACTTCATCACGACAAGAGCACCTTTCATCGTTGCTGTCACCGTTGTGGTTTCTCTTATATACAGTCATTCCTATGTCTTGTCGCCCAAAGCCCTAAGCCCCAAACCCTAAAGCTCGAACCCTAGAACCTTGAAGCCCGCAGCTGCAGAATCTCGCGCCCAGAGCTCTAAACGCTCAACCCTGGACACCCAAACAGCAACCCCAAACCGTTAATATAGGGGCCGAAATAATTACCAATACTGGTTTGGGTGTTCTTTACTCTAGATACATTATACTGGGCCCCAAGCCCTACTCTACTTATGAAGGCCCCTATGCTATGGAACCCTGCTATAAGTCCCTTGTAGAGCCCTTCAAAGGAACCCTTTCAAGGGAGCCCTATTCCAAGTATTTAGGGGAGGTGTATTTATTTTGGGATTTTTTCTTTTTTTTTGGGCATTTTTTTTTTTGGCTTGTGTGCGCGCTTGGCTTCTTGGCTTCTGGCTTCTTGGATTCCCTGGCTTCTGGGCTTTTGGCTTCTCGGCTTCCCTGGCTTCTTGGCTTCTGGCTTCTTGGCTTTTCGGCTTCTTGGCTTTTTCACTTCGCAACTTCTTATACTGTCTAGCTTCGAGAATACTGCCTCCTTATGTCGTACAACAACGCGTCAGGGTGGTTTAATGCGAAGAAAACACAATCAGTCGTGAAGGGTTTAAAGGGTTTGTAAATACAACAAAGCGTCAGGGTGGCTTAATGCGAAGTAAACACAATCAATCGTGAAGGGTTTAAAAGGTTTGCAAATGGGGGGGGCCAACCCCCCCGCTTTTTTTAGGCTAAAGTTCCCGCTCACTAAAAGGCCGCGAAGAGATGCACAAAAACGTATTCGCCAAAGCACAAGAAGAAGAAAGCCAGACAACAACGCGTCAGGGTGGTTTAATGCGAAGTAAACACAATCAATCGTGAAGGGTTTAAAAGGTTTGCAGGCTGCGCCCCCCCCAACCCCCCCGCTTTTTTTAGACTAAACTCCCCGCTCACTAGCACGAAGAGATGCACAAAAACGTATTCGCCAACACAGTAGAAGGAGAAAGCCAGACAACAACGCGTCAGGGTGGATTAATGCGAAGAAAACACAATCAGTCGTGAAGGGTTAAAGGGTTTGTAAATACAACAAAGCGTCAGGGTGGTTGAATGCGAAGTAAACACAATCAATCGTGAAGGGTTTAAAAGGTTTGGAAATGGGGGGGGCTGCGCCCCCCCCAACCCCCCCGCTTTTTTTAGACTAAACTCCCCGCTCACTAAAGGCACGAAGAGATGCACAAAAACGTATTCGCCAAAACACAAGAAGGAGAAGTCCAGACAACAACGCGTCAGGGTGGTTTGATGCGAAGAAAACACAATCAATCGTGAAGGATTTAAAAGGTTTGCAACTGGGGGGGTGGCTGCGCCCCCCCCAACCCCCCCGCTTTGTTTAGGCTAAACTCCCCGCTCACTAAAAAGCCGCGAAGAAATGCACAAAAACGTATTCGCCAAAACACAAGAAGAAGAAAGCCAGACAAGAACGCGCCAGGGTGGTTTAATGCGAAGTAAACACAATCAATCGTGAAGGGTTTAAAAGGTTTGCAGGCTGCGCCCCCCCAAGCCCCCCCGCTTTTTTGGCTAAACTCCCCGCTCACTGGCACGAAGAGATGCACAAAAACGTATTCGCCAACACAGAAGAAGGAGAAAGCCAGACAACAACGCGTCAGGGTGGTTTAATGCGAAGAAAACAGGGTGGTTGAATGCGAAGTAAACACAATCAATCGTGAAGGGTTTAAAAGGTTTGAAAATGGAAAATGGGGGGGGCTGCGCCCCCCCAACCCCCCCGCTTTTTTTAGACTAAACTCCCCGCTCACTAAAGGCACGAAGAGATGCACAAAAACGTATTCGCCAAAACACAAGAAGGAGAAGTCCAGACAACAACGCGTCAGGGTGGTTTGATGCGAAGAAAACACAATCAATCGTGAAGGATTTAAAAGGTTTGCAACTGGGGGGGTGGCTGCGCCCCCCCCAACCCCCCCGCTTTGTTTAGGCTAAACTCCCCGCTCACTAAAAAGCCGCGAAGAAATGCACAAAAACGTATTCGCCAAAACACAAGAAGAAGAAAGCCAGACAAGAACGCGCCAGGGTGGTTTAATGCGAAGTAAACACAATCAATCGTGAAGGGTTTAAAAGGTTTGCAGGCTGCGCCCCCCCCAACCCCCCCGCTTTTTTTAGACTAAACTCCCCGCTCACTAGCACGAAGAGATGCACAAAAACGTATTCGCCAACACAGTAGAAGGAGAAAGCCAGACAACAACGCGTCAGGGTGGTTTAATGCGAAGACAACACAATCAGTCGTGAGGGGTTTAAAGGGTTTGTAAATACAACAAAGCGTCAGGGTGGTTGAATGCGAAGTAAACACAATCAATCGTGAAGGGTTTAAAAGGTTTGGAAATGGGGGGGGCTGCGCCCCCCCAACCCCCCCGCTTTTTTTAGACTAAACTCCCCGCTCACTAAAAAGCCGCGAAGAGATGCACAAAAACGTATTCGCCAAAACACAAGAAGGAGAAGTCCAGACAACAACGCGTCAGGGTGGTTTAATGCGAAGTAAACACAATCAATCGTGAAGGGTTTAAAAGGTTTGCAGGCTGCGCCCCCCCAACCCCCCCGCTTTTTTTAGACTAAACTCCCCGCTCACTAGCACGAAGAGATGCACAAAAACGTATTCGCCAACACAGTAGAAGGAGAAAGCCAGACAACAACGCGTCAGGGTGGTTTAATGCGAAGACAACACAATCAGTCGTGAAGGGTTTAAAGGGTTTGTAAATACAACAAAGCGTCAGGGTGGTTGAATGCGAAGTAAACACAATCAATCGTGAAGGGTTTAAAAGGTTTGGAAATGGGGGGGGCTGCGCCCCCCCCAACCCCCCCGCTTTTTTTAGACTAAACTCCCCGCTCACTAAAGGCACGAAGAGATGCACAAAAACGTATTCGCCAAAACACAAGAAGGAGAAGTCCAGACAACAACGCGTCAGGGTGGTTTGATGCGAAGAAAACACAATCAATCGTGAAGGATTTAAAAGGTTTGCAACTGGGGGGGTGGCTGCGCCCCCCCCAACCCCCCCGCTTTGTTTAGGCTAAACTCCCCGCTCACTAAAAAGCCGCGAAGAAATGCACAAAAACGTATTCGCCAAAACACAAGAAGAAGAAAGCCAGACAAGAACGCGCCAGGGTGGTTTAATGCGAAGTAAACACAATCAATCGTGAAGGGTTTAAAAGGTTTGCAGGCTGCGCCCCCCCAAGCCCCCCCGCTTTTTTTTGGCTAAACTCCCCGCTCACTGGCACGAAGAGATGCACAAAAACGTATTCGCCAACACAGAAGAAGGAGAAAGCCAGACAACAACGCGTCAGGGTGGTTTAATGCGAAGAAAACACAGTCAGTCGTGAAGGGTTTAAAGGGTTTGTAAATACAACAAAGCGTCAGGGTGGCTTAATGCGAAGTAAACACAATCAATCGTGAAGGGTTTAAAAGGTTTGCAAATGGGGGGGGCTGCGCCCCCCCCAACCCCCCCGCTTTTTTAGACTAAACTCCCCGCTCACTAAAGGCACGAAAGATGCACAAAAACGTATTCGCCAAAACACAAGAAGGAGAAGTCCAGACAACAACGCGTCAGGGTGGTTTGATGCGAAGAAAACACAATCAATCGTGAAGGATTTAAAAGGTTTGCAAAGGGGGGAGGTCCCCGATGAACCCTCCACAGGGATACTGCGTGTCGAAGCGCCGGCGCTGTGGCGCGGTGCAAATTTTCAACGTCCCCGATGAACCCTCCACAGGGATCCTGCGTGTCGAAGCGCTGGCGCTGTGGTGCGGTGCAAATTTTCTACGTTCCCGATGAACCTTCCACAGGGATCCTGCGTGTCGAAGCGCTGGCGCTGTGGCGCGGCGCAAATTTTGTGTGTCCCCGATGAACCTTTCACAGGGATCCTGCGTGTCGAAGCGCTGGCGCTGTGGTGCGGTGCAAATTTTCTACGTTCCCGATGAACCTTCCACAGGGATCCTGCGTGTCGAAGCGCTGGCGCTGTGGCGCGGCGCAAATTTTGTGTGTCCCCGATGAACCCTTCACAGGGATCCTGCGTGTCGAAGCGCTGGCGCTGTGGTGCGGTGCAAATTTTCTACGTTCCCGATGAACCCTCCACAGGGATCCTGCGTGTCGAAGCGCTGGCGCTGTGGCGCGGTGCAAATTTTCTATGTCCCCGATGAACCCTTCACAGGGATCCTGCGTGTCGAACCTGAACAGAACCCTAAACCCTAAACCCTGCAAGGCAATGCAACACGGCCAAGCAAACCACCAAAAAAAAAAAATGCCCAAAAAAAAAAAAAAAATCCCAAACTAATTCCAGACCCGTATTTAGGCCCCCCAAATTAGCCCTAGGCCATACAGCCGAGTTGTTCCGAAGGCATTGCTCCCCCGGGCCATGGGCTGGCCCGAGCGCAGTCAGACCGAGTCGGTGCTCTGGGCCAAAAAAACGTCGTTATGGGGTTTGAGAATTTTAGTTCTAGTTCTAGAGAGATCATGCATAGCTATTCCTTTTAGAGGGTTTTAGAAGGCTTTTTCGGGGTGCAGGCTTTGTTATGGGTTTTGCTGGGTTGATTACCAACGGTTATTGTTTGTCACAACCCCTAACGCAGTAGACGACTCTAGTATATTCCCGAAGGCCCAAACCCATGTGCCTATTATGCCACTAGGTACGGGGTCTAGCAGATTGCTGAAAGCACTAGGGGATTTTGAACTTTAAGCCCCAACCGACTAGCCCTAGACCCCCAAACCCTTAAACTCGTATCGCGTATACCGTATACACCAAACGCAAGTCTTTCAACCTGAAGCCTTAAGCCCCAAGCCCTTAACTCGTACAGCTTCGTCCACAAAGTTATCTGCAGGTAGGAAGAATAAGCTATATCATTCCCTGCACACTTGTAGTATATTCTGCCACGAAGCTCTAGTCTTTACGGGTTTAGCTTCGGGCTGAAGGGCTAGCGGGTTTCGTGCTTCTGCTTGAGACTGTTTGGGATTCCTCACAGGGTTGAGTAGCGGTTACTTCGTGGCTGCACTGGGGAGTTGCAAGCTTTTCTTGCGGCTTCACATTCTGGCAGCTACCTTTCAGGTTTCACGCCCCCTTTGCAATAGTTGTGTTGGGAACCTGGATGAAGAATATGAGAGGTCTTGAGGCTGGCGGATATCTATGGGCATTTCGCATGGTGCTGGAGTGTAGCTACACCGGCCATAGACTTGAAAGCACTCTTCCCTTGCAGGACTTCCTCCCGGATCGTAAGACTTTGCATTGATTGTTGGTGAGGGGCTATACAGAAAGTTATTCACCGGGTTTAGGGTTTGGAAAGTTTAGGGTTTAGGGGTGGTACCTCACAGCGCGACAGCTTCCGCAATCCGACAGACCGAAGCTACCCTCAAACCAAAGACCTTACACCTTACTTTCGAATCCTGAGAGATTGGGAATCGTGCTCCTATCATGCCCTAAAGAAGTTTCGGCATATTCGACCCCCAAAGCCCTCGCATAACTTTGCGATGCCCTGAATTGCACCCCAACCATGGGCCTCCAATACTCGAAACCCGACCCCGCAGTCCGTCTTAGCTCAGGTGCACGGATTCTTGCAGCGCTATAAGCTGACTGAAGGCTTCGTGAGCCTTAAGCGCCCCCTTTAGACAGATACTTTCGAGAGTTGGGGCGTTTGGGCGTAGGACGAAGGCTTGGGGAAGCAAAGCTCGGTGATGCTTTCGAGAGCCCGGGTACCTCTTGAGGCCTCCAAATTCGGGTTTAGGGAATAGGGCTACAGGCTCCCTCAAGATACCTGGGAGCATTTGGGGCAGACCATGGAGGGCGCAAGAACCTGTAGTCGCCCCTCATACTCCCTAGAAAACTTCTCTGAATTAGCGGTTTCGGGTGTACGTGTTTTAGGGGGTTCCGAGTCTAGCATTATCCACCCAGCGGTAGTCTGCACCCCAAGCTGCCCAAGCTCCTCATCCTCGACATTCTTGCGCTCTAAACCGACTTGATCGCCCGACTTGTTCTGTGTGCCCTGCCTCCCCTACTCGATTCTGCCATGAATTGGCACTCCCACTGTAGATCTGTGCAGACGAAAGGGTCGTTTAAAGGCAAGTGTGATCCTGAAGACCCGAAAACTCCAAACCCAACTCCAAAACCCAGCGCTTCACCTCTAAAGCACACACCCTAAACCCTAAGCTCCGAACCCTGAACCGTAAACGTGCAGCCACTGGGAGGCTACACGAATGGTGAGCTGAGCCCGCTGATGTTGGCCAGTATTGACACTCGAGATGAGCGTTCCAGCTTTTTCGGGGTCGACGATGGAATATTGGCCGTGGACTTTTCGGCCCTGGTTGAGGGCTCAGGGCCAGACTTACACCTTCATGTTCAGCATGGGGCACACGCGAATCCTCAAGGCTTCGTGATTTAGGGCTTAAGGAATTAGGCTTTAGGGCTCCTTCGGTTTTAGGTCTACTCACCACCACCACCACTACCACCACTACCACCACCAGTGTTTTGTCATGACCCTAGGAAGCTGCAGTCTTGACAGCCAGTGCTAGAGGATACTTCTCCGCCTGTCGGCGAGATTGTCGTCCAAGTTAAAGTGATCCATAATTCGGGTTCCTTTTAGGATTCCTGTAAGGGGTTCCTTCACATGCTCGTGCCACGATTTCTGTCTCGCGCCTGTTCCGATACTCCGATTCTGATGTTGACGCACATTGCCCTTAGAAGCATATGGACTGTCTTTCGGCTCATGTTAGGAGAAGAAGATCGGAAGGGGGGTCGTGCTGAAGGCGCCTAGATAATGTTCAATACTACTGTTTGGTGTGGTCCGTTTTGCTCAGGGAGTTGAGCGATGGTCTAGCACTGTGGCGTGAGGTCTGAGGTGATGTAGCAGGCTTGGGTTTTGAGTCTCCGCTTTTAGTTCCTTGAACCATGAGTCTATCGTCCGAAGCGATCTTGGCAAGCTCTGGGCCGCAGAGACTTTTGCGCTGTTGTGTTTCTGTGTGGTTTTTCTTCACTACATGCCACAGTCCCGAATAAAATCTCTAAACCCTAGACTCCCTACAGATGTAAGCCCACGCAAAACCCTACACAACACCTAGAGCAACTGTGAAAGCCCATTGCAACCCTACGAAACCCTAAACCCATGAACTCTGAAACCCGGTTCTTTGCTACTACTACTACTACTACTACTACTACTACTACTACTACTACTACTACTACTACTACTACTACTACTACTACTACGACTACGACTACGACTACGACTACGACTACGACTACGACTACGATTACGACTACGACTACGACTGCTGAAGGAAGGGAACGCCGACGTCCTGCGCAAACTCTTGGAGCAAAAGGCAGATGTGGACGAGCTGCTCCTTTGGAGGCAAGGGCTAAGGGACTTCGGGTGAGGAAATTTGAGGAGTTTAGGGTTGTTTAGGAACTTTAGGGCTTATACAGGGTTTCAGGAATTTTAGGGTTTCGGGCTTGGGTCACGAGGGGCCGCAAGCGTCTCAGCACTTCAGATTGAGCGCTGCGCGGCTGTTTGCATCCGGTTCTGAGCGTTTGGACCTGATCCTCAAGACCTGAATCTTTGCGTAAACGTAAGCCCTTGAAGCCTAAGCCCTAAAACCTCAAGCCGAAACCCAAGAAAAGCTCCGAAACCTCCAGAGCACTTCTCAGACCCGAGATTAGATTCCAGAGCCAGGGCTTTCAAAAACTCTGCACCGGAAGCCCTCAGACAGCACCTCCCAAGGCCCACACGGCCCGGATAGCTCTGCAGCCTTAGACCCCGAAAGCCCTAACCCCCCCGAGCACTCAAAGTACCCAATCCAACCAAGCCTGTAACAACTACACAACCCACCCAACCCTCAAACCTAAACCTCTATACCTGTGACAGTGGAAAAAGAGCATTTATGTGCTGTTCATCACACCATGTGCAGCCGAAGAATCTCAAATTTAGGGTCTCAGGGTTTGGGGTTGAGGGTTTCTGGCTTCGGGTTTGGGGTTTCGGGTTTAGGGTTTCGGGTTTGGGCTCCCTGTTTGGTTTGCTTGAGCCTCTCCCTGCCTCGAACTCAAGAAGAAGCATGATGCCTGGAAACCCGACACCTCCACATGGTTGCGATTGTAGGACAAGGTCGGTTTCTCAAGAGAAGCATACCGTCTTGAGTTTGAAAGCTAAGCCTAGGTTTAAACTTTCGAGACAGCTTTCCACATGCGAGGCTGCCCGAGGCTCATATCACTGGTTCCCGGCTCACTGCATTGTCTTTGGCAGCGACGCTGTCAACCGGAGAAGTCATCGATCTTCTAGTGGAGGCCGTTCGCGGTCAACGGTTTGAAAAATGGCGATTTGATGAGCCTCATGGCGTCAAGAACCGGGGGTGATGATGGAAATAATGCAGCGTCAGCTCGACACACTGCAGCGTAGGATTGTAACAACAGCGCCGAATAGCAGTAGTTTGTTAAACCGCAACTGCATGCTGATAGTGTGCGAGAGAGCGCATACAAACATGTCTAGGGCATGCACAAACAAGCAGAACATGGGTTCGAGAAGAAGAGCACTGATGTTTCTTCAGCATCTTGAGTCTTGTGTCAGAGTAGGCTTGCTGGTGTTCTGCATCTCCAACAGATTCTCAGCGAGAGCGACACGTCAAGCTTGATGCAGCTTACTGATGGGTTCGGCTTGCCTTTCTCTGTTCCTGATTCTGCAAAGCTTAGTTCCTGCACCCGAAGCCCAAAACCATGAAGCCTATTCCTAAATCGGAATGCCGCCGTCGTACACAAGCACCCGAGCAGGGTCTGCTGGGCGAGGAAGCCCCAAGTCCCTTTTGCGTTCTGCCTGATTATCGACGGTTTAGGGTTTAGGGTGTCTGTGGTCTAGAGGTTTGGCAGCTAGGGTTCTAGCCCAGGTCTCCGCGGCTTTGGTAAGAAGCTGTCGCAATTGCGGTCGTTGGGTTTCTGTTGGGCCAGTTTTGGCAAGTTTCTTCGCCTTCTTGTGGATTAGAGCGATTCGGGGACATTCTTTCTCAATAGCGCCTGAACCCCAATCCCGCAAGCAACACCCTAAACTCAAGTCAGCTAAACTCTAAACCCTGGCACTAGATTAATTTCCAATTCAATCCGAAAGGCACCTGTAGCAATGCCTCAAGCTCTCAACCCACACTAGACTGTTGAATCCTTTAACCTAAAGCCAAGAATGCTAATCCTACGCCCTAAACCCTGAACTCCCACCCCCAGAACCCAAAACCCTAAACTCTACACCCTAAACTCTAAACTCCCAGCTCCAGAATCCCACAGATTCCCCAAAGCAGCAACAGAGCGAAGCAGGGGAAAGCTTCCATGGAGCTACCTGTGGGCGCTGCTGGCGCATCTGCGGTCTCGGCAGCTACCTGCCTCGGATTTTAGCGGTTAAGGTTGTTTAGTTTTTTGCTCTTACCACACAATCACTATTATGATTTGTTGGTCTGTATCATCAGACTTTTCATTTTTTTCTGCTTGTTGTTGCTGTTTAAAGAGGGCTGCTTGGGTCTAGGGTTTTGGGGCTTCAGGTCTGGTTTCTTATATGTCTCTGGTATGGGATTGGGGGTACAGAGTTTGGAGTGCAGGTCGCAGTCTTCTTGGCTTGAGTCCAGCTAGGTGGGTCCATTGTAATTGAAAGCCCCAAACCCCAAATTGCAAGTCCAAACCCAACCCCCTAACCTCAAACCACAAACGTCGGACCCGCAACCCTGATCGTACCATTTCAGACCCTTAACCCCCAAAGGAAATCTGGTCAGCACTTACGCAGCACCCCTGTTTGCCGGCTTCTATCGTAATCGTGCTGGGGATCCCTCTCGCAGTCGTCCTGATAATCCTAAACACTAAAACCTGAAACTTAAACCCTAGATCCTAAACCTTGAACGGCAGATCCTAAACCCTAAACCTAAACCCTACGTCCTAAACCCTAAACCCCAAACAGCCCTGTTAAACCCGAAACCCTTCAAACGATCCAGCTTTTCCTAGCCACCAGTTTGGGATATGGATTGTTTCCTAGTTTTTCAGTCTGGAACCCCAACAAGGCATGATTTCGCGGTTTAGGTCTTATATAGGGCCCCAGGGCTGTTGAACGCGAACCCTAGTAGTGGGTTTTGGGGCTTAGAGCTTAGGGTGTGGGGATTACGGGTTTACGCTTTAGGGTTCGATGCCCAAACCAAAAAAATTTGAACGCACCCGGCATACGCCTAAGCCAAGCCCTCCCCGCCCTAAACCAAAAAAGCCTTCGAACACGCACAACTCTCACAACACAAACGCCCCAACCCCAACCCAAAAAAGCCCTTAACTCAACACCCCGAGCACAAGCCGGATGAAGCCCACTTGCCTTCCTTCATTACTTATTTGCTTTGTGTCCTTACATGTACTTCGTAGTGTTTTCGTGACTCTCCAGCCTAATTTCATGTCGTATGTTTGCGAGGCTGCATACTTCGGCAACGCCGGCACTCTGAAGTCGCTGTCGCTGGGCTTGTGGAGCCGTTTCTTCGCCCCGGGTCGAAGTCCGAACGCCCAAACATCCAAAAAGTTGGGTATTTAAAGGCTTTTGGTTCTTGGGCGATGCTGGAGGGGTCATAATTTTAGGGTTTCGGATTCTTTTGGTCTAGAGCCTGCGAGCGTTTCCTGGCGATTCCATATTAATCACACCACCGGTGCCAGCCACTCGGATTTAGGGTTTAGGGTGTAGGGTTTAGGGTTTGGGGTTCAGGGTGTAGGGTTTATAGGGTTTGGGGTTTAGGGTGTGGGGTTTAGGGTGTTTAGGGTGTAGGGTTTAGGGTTTCAGGGTGTAGGGTTTAGGGTTTGGGTTCAGGGTTTGGGGTCAGGGTGTAGGGTTTATAGGGTTTGGGGTTTAGGGTGTAGGGTTTAGGGTGTAGGGTTTAGGGTTTGGGGTTCAGGGTGTAGGGTTTTATAGGGTTTGGGGTTTAGGGTGTAGGGTTTAGGGTTTGGGGTTCAGGGTGTAGGGTTTATAGGGTTTGGGGTTTAGGGTCGCGGAACAGCTCACAGCCAGGTCGTATCCTCAGCATCATCGTTATTGCATTTGACTGCTTGCCACCTCGGTATTGTTGCTGAGTGGCGTGGGAGGTGTGATGGTGCTGTGAACGCGAGTGGCCCAAACCCCTGCACAAGAATGACACGCACAAAACGTATCACCAGAAGACAGAAGTGTACAGAAAGACAGATCGGTAGATGTATAGTTTCATGATCACGTCGTCTTTTGTCGTGCGGTGGTTGAAATAGTGCTCTCCCCCAAACGGGGGTTATGAGCCCAACGCTTAGATAACCACTGACTTGACGCCATGTGGGGGAGATCAGTGCAGGAGATGTTTGAGCAGCTACATGAAGATACCGAGCGAGTGCAGTTACCAAATGATGATGCAGCTTTGTCTGGAGATCACGAACCAGATTACGACACTGCTATTGCCCAAACCCCTCATGCTTCTTCTGGGAATGATGGCGAAGGTCCGGGGGATGCATCCCCTGGAAAACAGAGCGAGCTGTCTAGGATGGAGCGTGAGTTGGGAATGGCACAGTCAACAACCCGAGAACTAGACGAACAAGAGCTTATTCCGGATTACGGGCGTGGAGACTTGGGAGGACAGGTGCAGACCGGTGAAGGGGGTATTCAGAAACTGGGTGCCCAAGCAAGTGGTGCTCAGAGCACACAGGTGCCCGCTCCAGATCTCATGAGCCAGCTTGGAGTCCTTTTACAATCAACGCTGCAGTCGAATCTGTTGCCTATGTTAGACGAGGTGCGGATGACTCAAGCTACGGTTCTATCTCGGTTGGATAAGCTGGAAAGTGAGCAAAGGTTGAGCGCGGCAGGATCGGAGGACCCAAGGGAGCGACGGGCAAAGAGCCCCGGTTCCAGTCAGAGGAGTGTGGGACCAATGAGGCGACCCGGATCTTCTCACCGTGAGGTTGAAGCTGTTGGTGATCATTTGGCTGGGATGAAGCTGGAGTCTGGGATGGCGGAAACGGCGGTGATGAAGCATGAGCATAGCGAGACGGGGTTGTTGGGGGTTCAAAGTCGTTTCTCTGACCGTGGCACGGGGCAGGTTCGTGACAGACCACCACTTGAGGCACCAGAAGGGATAGTCATGATTGAAGGAATTCCGCACGCCTGGCGTTGGAAAGCCGGAGTGATGGTAGTAGATCGGCTAGAGGTGAGACCTGAGTGTGAGAGGAGCGAAAGACCAGAGCGTGTGAGAGAAGAAGAGGGAGAGACGAGAGTCGGCAGTGAGCGTTTTCGTGACGAAATACACCAAAGCCCCCAAGCCTCGCTAACACAAGTCCTGCATCCTAGAGCGCAGTCTCCGTTTGCACCCGTAAAACAGGAAGGAAGCTTCGACAGACGATCCCGCAGCGCAAGTCCCAGTAGGAAAGTATCTCAGCGAAGTCCGAGTAGGATCAACAAATCGCCAAAGCATGTGATGGAATCCGCTAGCACTCCGAAGGCTGCCAAAAGCAGTCCGATGCAGTTTGGAAGCCCACCTACCAAGCCCAGAATCATTAAGTACCCATTCTCACCTGGAGGAACCGAGATCAAGCCACCTCCATTGCCGGTGACTTTTAATCACACGCAAGAGCAGATGAATCCGCCTATCGCGCCTAGCGTAGCGAGCAGTAGCCATCCAAGTCGTGACAAGTACACGCCGGGAGACCGTGTGTGGTGGCAAGTGCCTGCGTTAGCTGAGCCAAAGAAGGACGCGGCGACATTAGCCGCCGACTGGATCGCACAGGTTTGTGTTATCATGAGTGACATTTCACCTGGATCGGGGGAGTGGTTTCAGATGGTACTTCAAGAGGCTAGGGATGCTTATGAGAAGTGGGCTAAAGCACCAGCGATTGAGAGAGCGCAAATCAGAGCTGCACCCAGTGTCTATCTTCAGGATGCAAAGTTCGCACGCCTTGAGGCCAGAGTTTTCAGCATGTTGCATGCCAGTTTGCCCCAAAGCGTGAAAGATGAGCTGTTAGCGGCTAGAACACTTAATACCGTTTCAGCGTTGTTCCTGGTATTGAAAACCTATCAGCCGGGAGGGCTGCGGGAGCGAGCGCAACTGTTGGATGCACTTACCAAGCCCGGAGTAGGATCAAGCGCAAAAGATTCCGTGGACAAACTCAGAACGTGGCATCGCCACTTGGTGAGAGCTACTTCCATGGGAGTCGCGGCTCCTGATCCGAGCATCTTGTTGCGCGGGTTGGATGATTTGGTTGGCCCCACCATGGCAAAGCATCCGCAAGTCAACTTTCGGTGTAGCATGGTAAGAAACCGCCTTGCATTGGATCATGCCCCTACGCATCAAGGAGTGTTGGAGTTCGCTCAGGCGTTGCAGTCAGAATTCTCCATGTTGGCTATCGCAGGTGATGAGGAGAGTAGTGAAAAACCACCCAAAAACCCCAAACTCGCGCGCGTGGAAGAAGACATCAATTCTAGTGCAGAGAAGGGTGGGGGTTCGAAAGGTCCAAAAGGCAAGAAAGGTGGAGAGAAGGGAGCGAAGGGATCGAAAGGGAAACCTAAGTGTTATCACTGGCTAACAGCCGGAGGTTGCCAAAGAGGGGAATCATGTAACTTTACACATGACATGGATGAACTCTGGAAAGCCGCTGATTGCAGAAGTAGATGTTTCGTATGTAGTGCAAAGGGACACATGGCGCAGGCTTGTCCAACCAAGGAATCCGGAACGGGGTCAAAAGGTGGGGAAAAGGGCCACAAAGGCGAATCGGGTAAGGGAGCATCCAATCAGGATAGGCCAGTAGCAAAAAGAGTGGAAGAGGATACAGACAAACCGAAACCCGAAGGACCGGGATCCACTCAAGCTGATCTTCTTAAAGGGGCTGAGGCGTTGCTAAAAGCTCTACAGACCAAAGCTTTAAAGATGAAACCCAGTCTTAACCGACTCACGGCTCACAGCTCTAGGACCGGACTTCTGGATTCAGGAGCTTCTACTTGCTTAAGGCGGTTGGTCCGTGACGAGGATGAGACACTGCTGGTCTCCCGAACGGTGGAGCTCGCAACAGGCACAGCTGAGATGTTGGTAAACCCATTCGGTACGCTGCTTGCTAGAGAGGACGTGGAGTGTATCGTAGCGTTGAAGCCATTGATTAGCATGGGGTGCAAGTGGGAATGGTCGGAAGACAAGTGCGTCTTGCATCACCCTCATAGGGGAGATATCAAACTGGATACCTCATCGGGTTGCCCTCGAATGCCGGAAAGCTTAGCGCTGAAGCTGATTCAGGATGCTGAGGAAGCGGTGAAGCAGAAAGTGGTTTTTGCTTTGAGGGCAGTACAAATCCTGCAGGAGTCCTCGCATTTGGAGGTTGATGAGGTGTTGGGGAAGTTGGTGGTTGCGATTCACACAGCAGTGGAGGTAGCAGCACACCTAGGGGCAACAGCTAGGGCCATGTGGCCCAACCTCGATGAGGACTTGGTTCAGGATCTCCAGAGATGGCCGCGACAGGACTCGAATGCGGTAATGTGGAATAGGAGAAAGCGGAGAGCAGTAGTGAAGACCGGGGGAGTGTTGATCCAGATCGGAAAGTGTAAGGAGGAGCGTGCAATAAAGCAATACGGCGCAGCTTTAGGATGGGAAATCTTGCAGGTCACGGAACAACTCACTGATCCGCATGATTTTCGGTACCTCCTTGAAGTGGTTACCTCTGGGAAGGTTCGGGGGATAATCGCGGGAGATTGTGGCGAAGCTGAAACTTTGACAGCTTTGTATACCACACTGCTGATGCAGATCAACCATGTGGTTGAGGGTGAGTGTCCCGAGGTGAAGCCTTTCTCCATCCTTGTGGGGCCTATGGCACATGGTTTGCAGAAGTGTTGCGATCAAGCTGGGTTTCGGCAAGCTAGCTCGGTGGAGTCTTGGAGGCGCGGAGTAGAACTCCTCGCTAGACGGGCAGCGTGTATTAGTAAGATGAAGCCGTTCGATATGACGGAGCATGTTAGAGCCGGCCACTGGCCACCGCATAGACGCTGCCGAACATGTATTTTAGCCACCGCCTGCCAACGACAGCATAGGAGACAAGGGGCGCCGGCAAGCTATGTTTTGGGTTTAGACTTGATAGGCCCCTTTCTGCCCGCTCCAGATGATATCAGCCAGAAGCGGAGATACGGACTGGTTGCAGTGTTAACGGTTCCAGTGGACAAGCAAGGCAAGCCCGTGTTAGGAGACAAACAGGAGCAGGATCAGGCGAAGGAGGGTGATAAAGATTACGGGCCTGAGCTTTTACCACCTGGCGGGATTTGGGATGATGTGGAGTGGGTTGAGGAGATGCTGGTTGACAAGGAGGGAGCACAAGCGGAGCAGGCGTGTGAACAGGATCAACCAGAAGGGGAACATGCGAGAGAGATGAGTGATCAGGGATTTGAGGGAGAGATAGAGTTGGAGGTTGACGCGTCAGGTGAAGAAGACCCTAGACAACAACCCAAACACTTGGATCCTGATCCGGAGCTTAGGTGGAAGGAAATCGTGTTCGTGGAACTTCTTGACAGAAAAACTCCTAAATCAACTTTGCTAGGTATCGGTCGTATCCATGCACAGTTGATCGAACTGGGCTTTCCGATCACTCGCATTCACACAGATAGTGGCACCGAGTTTGTCAGTGAGGAACTGCGAGAATACACAGCCGCAAGAAACATCACTCTCACTCACAGCGCGCCGGAAGAACATGATTCAAACGGTCGGGCCGAAAACGTAGTGAGAAGGTTAAAAGGCCAAGTTAGGGCCAGCATTGTAGAGTTGGGGGGAGATAAGCTGCGCTGGACTGTAGCGCTTAAAGCTGCAGCGGCGACGTGGCGAGCCAACGTGTTGCAAAGCATGGGCTATCAGATAAAGCCCGTGATTCCATGTGGGACGAAAGTCCAGGTGCTTGTACGGTCATGGCTTCGCAGAAACAAACGAGATTGGAGATTGAATGCTGCTGACGCTGTAGTGCTTTGTCCTGCCACTCATGTGCGCAAGGGGTATGTAGTAGCTGTAGGTAAGAAGCTTTGTATCGTCACGAAACTGAACTTTGGTGAAGAGTCGAAACTCACAGTATCGTTGGAGAGTGCCGTCCGACCTGTCGCTGAGCTTGCAGGCCCCCACGTAGGTTCGGATCACATTAGACGGAGGCTTCGCACCAAGACCCCTAAACCTCCCACGATGCGACACAGGTTCAAACATGTAGTAAAAACCCTAGCTTTCGGCAGGGATCGCTGGCTTGAAGATCAGCAAGCTTTGAGGCTTGCTACCCAGGCCAATTTTGACCTGAACTCGGCAGTGCGGTTCCTTGAAGCTTCGTCGTATGGGCGTTCAGGGACGGGACCGGCTGCTTCGCGTGGTAGGGAGGGGTCTCATTACATCGTTGGAGCGTTTCGGATGGGTGGGGTATTGGGTTTAACACGCCTCACCAAACAGAGAGAGGGTTTTGCGAAGCTGCTGTCTAGGATCATGCGGGAGGTATGCCCGCAAGCCTCGTTCTCCACACTGTGTTTGTCGGTTGATGCGCCAGCGATTCCGCATAAGGACAGCTGCAATGAAGTTCAGTCCCAATCGCATGTCGTCTCGCTCGTCATGCCGAGTCGTGGAGGTAGACTTTGGGTCGCGCTGGGGCCAGGTGATGAGGTATCTGGCAAACTTCAGATATTGGAACATAAGGGCAAACAAATCGCAGGACAGCTGTTGGACGTTAACCCCTCAGTCAGTTTTTCGCCGCATCGGTTGCACGCTACGGAGTCTTGGTCGAAGTCACAACGTCGCATTGTTATCTTGGGGTACACTGTAGGGTGTTTTTCACACATGAACAAACCTGACAAGCATGTGCTCCATGAGTGTGGGTTTCGCCTGCCTGACAGTCCGGCGAAAGGGGGAGAGGAACCCAAACCTTCTGTTTTTTCCGTGTCACCACAGTTTTCAGGCGATTCCAAAAACCGTGTAGGAAAGGAGTGCCTAGAGAAAGAACAAAAATCCCAAAACCCAAATAAAAATAGCATAATCCCAACAACATCCTTTTCGCCTGTACTTTGTCAGAAGCCTGAGTCGGAGGATGCCAAGGTCCGGGATGGGGGGAGCCCAGTGAGTGGCCCCTTGAGCCCGGCAGATGAGGCAGACGACGATGAAGGTGCATGGTCGTTTGAGCGTGAGTCGTCGTGTCTTTCGTTTGTTGAAGGCATGAAGTTGCAACTTGAAGTTGGAGAGCCCGAAACTGAGGGCGAGGATCCAGAACATGAGCATGCGCATGGTGGAGAAAATGAGCCTAAACCCGCGGGTGAGGGCGAGGACTCCGAACGTGATGATGCTGATGAGTTCATGAGCGTAGTAAGTTGGCATGAGGACTCAGAGGCAGATGATTGTAACGAGGATTTAGGAAAGATTCCGGAGATTGGGGCATGTGTAAGTTCCTTGGGGGATTTGTCAGTAAGACCTCGTGAAAAGTTGAGCGCGTTGGACAGGTGTGAGCAGTATGTTCGTCAACTAGATGAAGCTCAGCTGAGATTGAGCTCTTTCGCCGAAGATCGGTTAGCCGCGTGGATAAGCAGTGAGCCTCGGGATCTAGGGGAGGGAGAGAGTGACAGTGAAGGAGAGGAGATGAAACAGATGAGGGAGCTTTGGGAGAGGATCGGAAACATTCAACATGAGCTCAAGTCACTGACGCATGAGACATTGGGTGAAATCCGCGAGCGCGTAGGCGTAGAGGAAGCTCCGTCTGAAGGGGAAGTTTTTCAAACGCGAGTAGTGGGTTTAGCGGAGGCCTTGGCCAGATGGGAGGTTTGGGAAGGTCCGGCGCAAGATGAGCTGAACTCGCTTATTCTTGAGAAAGGTGCGTTGGTGAATGTCAGTTGGGCGGATGTGCGGAAGTGGCGTGAGCGTGGAGTTCGCGTCACCATACTGCCATCGAAGCTTGTTTTTTCCATTAAAGCACCTAATGCCAGGCACAAGGTGAGAGTAGTGGCATGCGGAAACATGGGGCCGCCGAGAGATGAGAGCAAGCATGAGTACAAAGAGTCCGTGTTCACCTCGTCACTGGACATAACACACTTGCGGTCAGCATTGGCTTTCTCTGCCAAAAGAGGTCAGGAAGTAGCCACGGTAGACGTCAGAACTGCCTTTCTCAACGCTGACTTGCTTCCTCGATCTAGACAGCTTGCAGAAAAGCTAGCCGAGAGCGGAGAGAGTTGTGAAGGACAAGGTGACATCCGGGATTCGGTTCAGGAGTTGGTAGTCCTAACGCCGCCACGGTCTCTCGTACAACGGGGTCTAGTTCGACCTTCCACCCTGTGGAGGGTGGATAAGGCGATGTATGGGCTAGATACGAGCCCCAGGGACTGGGGTCTTCATCGAAACTCGGCTTTGAGGGACTTGAGGATCATCGTTGGTGATAGGGAATTACGACTTTGGCAGTCGTTTGCTGATGAGAACTTGTGGTTGATTTCGGAAACGGAGCCGATTCAGGATTGGTGTGGACCTCAGGACTGGACGCCTTTAGGACTTCCGGCGAAGATCCTTGGATGGGTAGGCGTGTACATCGATGACATGATTATTGGAGGTGACAAAGCGGTTGTTCAAGGGGTTCTGGACGCAGTGACGGCTCGGTGGAAATGCGGGACACCCGAATGGGTAGGTCATGAGTCGTCTCGGCCTCTGAGGTTTCTTGGCTTAGATCTTCATTGGGGTGAGGGCCGGAACCTTCATATTACGCAAACCGCTTACATCAAAGAGCTCGGAGCCAGATACCAGGAGCAACTTAGCAGGGTCAAGGCCAGCAACTGTCCGATGGCCCCGGGGACCGGTGAAATCGATGAAGAACCGGAGAAAGAAATCAGCGACATACGCAAGGGGCAAAAGATCTTAGGCGAACTTTTATGGACAGCGGTTCGTAGTAGACCCGACATATCGTTTGCGGTGTCGAAGCTATCTCAATGGATCACGAAGGCACCCCGAAAGGTGTACGACCTAGCACTGCAGACATTGGCCTACTTGTGTGATGTGCCCGACGTGGGCTTGGTGTATGAAGCTGGCGAGCCTGAGAAGCCACATCCATGGCAACGGACTGCAAGCTCTAGAGGGCTCATTGAAGTCTTCACTGATAGCAGTTTCGCGCCGGAAGCCTCAAGGTCACACGAGTGTTGTATCATGCAGTTTGAGGGTTGTACAGTAGGTTGGCATGTGGCTAGACAACCTTACATGACTGCTAGCTCTTGTGAATCAGAGTTGCTCGCAACCTGCACGGGTTGCCATTATGGTCAAGCGCACGCTTGTATGATCAGTGAGCTGCTGCAGGAGCGACCTCGGGTACAGGTCTTTAACGACAACATGGCGGCAATTGCAGTGTTCACTGGACAGTCCACGCAGTGGAGAACCCGTTCGCTGAGAATCAAAGCTAGGACCTTGAAAGAAAGATGGAGCATGAACTTTTATGAAATCTTCCATGTCGATGGCGTGCACAACGGGGCTGATATAGGCACGAAGCCATTGGCAGCACAGCGACACAGATTCTTGAGGGAGATTCTAGGCGTGAGAGAAGAGAACATGTCCAGAAAACAGAGCGGTGCGAAAACTCCCAGTACACAAGAACTGAAGTGTCTTCAAGTGGTCTTGTTAGCATGTTGCTTGTGCGGAGCGGGGGGACAAGGGACGCAGGAACCGCAGGACGGGGCCATAGATTGGGGCGTCTTCAGTGTGATTGTCATTGGCGTGGTAGTCGCTTGGGAACTGTTTAAATGGGTTGGTAAAGCATGTTTCCGTAGCATAACATGTCACGTGTCACATGTCCCGCATCAGCTTCATGAGCCTTTTGCTGAGGATGCTGTGTCAGATGAGGAGAGAGAAACCGAGCGGAGGGCTGAGAGAGACGAGAGGCTTAGGCTACGAAGAGTAGGGCAACCAGTGAGACACCCAGAACCAGATCAGGAACCAGCACCAAATCGTACGGCCTTCGGCCAGCCGCGTAGCCCACTAATGACTCAGTATGCTGATGACGCTATCGCGGTGTTGGATCGGGCGGAAGTGGCCTTTGAAGCCAACCAGCGGAGAATGTTAGGTTTGCCTCCGTACCCTCTCGTTGTTATCAATCCAGCCTGGGGGCCAGCTCCCAATCAGCCGACGGTCAGAGAATTGAGACGAGGTCAGGCTTCTTGGGGTGGGATTGCAAGCTCGCTTCATCACCGGCCGCCTGCCACGGAAAGACGAGACAGCTACCAGTTGGATCAAGCCCGTTGGGTCCTGATACGATGGCATGTTCGAGGACGAGTCCGGTTGTTTGACCCCACATCAACACGGATTCCGATTGACATCAGATGCTTATCTGGTAGACGGCGAACTCTCATCATCAAGAACACCGACGAGCGGGAGATTGTCGATGACAACTTCCGAGACCAAGCGCAGCGATATCTCCAGAGCGAGTGGGTTGGCCGAACAGAGTTCGAGGTACTGCCCGATCTGTACAGAGCATTCGTGAGGGATCCTGCGGAAGTGGATTGATGATGGCTTTGGCCATGCCAAAGGGGGGAGCGCGGAACAGCTCACAGCCAGGTCGTATCCTCAGCATCATCGTTATTGCATTTGACTGCTTGCCACCTCGGTATTGTTGCTGAGTGGCGTGGGAGGTGTGATGGTGCTGTGAACGCGAGTGGCCCAAACCCCTGCACAAGAATGACACGCACAAAACGTATCACCAGAAGACAGAAGTGTACAGAAAGACAGATCTGTAGATGTATAGTTTCATGATCACGTCGTCTTTTGTCGTGCGGTGGTTGAAATAGTGCTCTCCCCCAAACGGGAGGGTGTAGGGTTTAGGGTGTAGGGTTTAGGGTTTGGGGTTCAGGGTGTAGGGTTTATAGGGTTTGGGGTTTAGGGTGTAGGGTTTAGGGTGTAGGGTTTAGGGTTTGGGGTTCAGGGTGTAGGGACTCCTCGTGCCGGCTCTCTCTGATTCTTAGTAGGGAACGGGGGGGAGTGAGGGTTCGTAATAAGGGTGCCGCTGTAGGGGTTTGGGGGTACCTTTCAGGGTCCTGTTCGGGATCTTTAATGGATCCGGTACTATATACTGTCTGGTTCTTAGTAGGGAATGGGGGAATGGATTATGGAGCCTCTACTTTAGGGATCCATTCGCCCATTGCCTACTAAGAACCAGACAGAGGTTGCAACGATTTAGCCTTCAATGAGTTGCCAATCTGCCGCAAGGTTCAAGCTTTTGAGAGGAAGTTGAAACCATATGGGGGGTGATTGTCAAAATTAGGGTCCGTTTTTGGGTACGCTGAATATTAGGTGCCGTACTATTAATAATAGGGACCCAAAAAGGGACCATGATTTTGACAACCACCCATGTGGACCTATGGAGGAGTGGACTCTCGTTTCTGGTTTCGTCTTTTCGGCTCTCTGGCATAAACACTCAACCCATTAATCCGCAGTTAAGCCCAGAACCCTAAAGCCTAAACCCTAATAGGATAAACCTTAAACCCTGAACCCCAATAGCAGAAACCCTGAACTTAGGTAACTTAGGAGAAGCCCAACAGCAGGAAGCCTGAACCCTAATAGCAGAAAGCCTAAACCCTAAACCCCCCATAGCATCAGTCCGAGACATTCCTGGCCGTCAAAGAAGGAAGGAGAACGTCAAACCCCCAAAACCTGAACCCTAAACCCCCAAACCCTAAACTCGAGTAGGAGCCTTCATCTTCGCGACGTCCGCCTCGGAGTAGCAGACTCGGTTGGTCTCTGCAGCGACCCAAACCTGTGGAGCAGGCTTCATGTTAAGGGTTTACGGGTTTAGGGTTTCAAGGTTTAGGGTTTAAGGGCTTACTGCATGCATGAGTCCTTTTTTCTGTGCGGGTAGGTAGAGGTGGGTAGGAAGGTAGGTAGGTAGGTAGGGAAGGAGGTACATGCTACTTGCATACTTGTTGGCTTGCTTGGGTGTCTGTGTGTTTGTTTGCTTGCTTGTTTTCGTTGGACTGCTTGATTGTCATGCTTGATGGTACATACACACATACTTGACTTGCACACCTATGTAACCACTCTCCCATTTACTCAGTCGCTCGGTGACACGCTAAGCGACTCCGCTCAGTCAGCCTATCAGTCGTTCAAACACTCACACAGTTACTTACTGGCCCTCACACAGACGCACACACACTCACACATTAACTCACTTACATGCACATGTAATTACCAACATGTGGACAGTACGAACTGTGTATGCGCATGCACCCATCGAGATGCGTATTAGTGCCTGCCTCAACGTTGTTATCAAGGCCATCATCATTGTCATCGAACCCTATAGGTATACACATAATGCTCTGCTTCGTACGGAGCACTACGCCGTCGTATGTGCTGACTCGTTAGATGGAATATGCGTCGTTATATCGTGATAAAATTTCACAATTGTCTCATCTCTATTGCAATCGTCTGTTTCTTACATTGTGCTTTGGGCATGATTATGGTTATATGCTATGACCCACCACGTAAAAACTGCGATGCTGCTCCACCTTGTGCCGGCAGGTATGCTTGCAATGCGCGAGCCATTGTTAACTTGACTTATCAAGTGTGAGCACATTGGAGTTTCCGTAAATAGGGGACTGTCATATAGTACCCTGAATAGCAGGATCCTTTTTTTAAGGACCCCCCCAAAATGAGGTACCCTGAATTTTTCGGAAACCCCCATATGCGGAAGGATGAGGCATGCTTTGGGCCACTGCCGGTGGCCTTGTGGTCCAGGCCAACCTCCTCGAAGTTGGCGTACTCCTGTCGTCGTCTGGGGCTTCGGAGCACTTTCGAGTTTGAACTGGGGTTTAGGGTTTAGGGTTGGATTTGAACTAGACTGGGCCTTTAAGTAACCAGAACGAAAAAGGTATACACGTCTACTTCATAGTGGTTCCTTTACAAAAACCAAAAGAATTACAGCATGACACTCCGAAGCTCAGTAGGGTTTCAGAAACCATGGCAAAGCAACGGAGAACCAGAGTAATGTCCAGATAGTAGACTCGTTGAAGTAAGGACCACGCAACCGCATGCTCCTACGAGACAGCATGAAGAAGTGTTTCGGAGGTTCTGTCGCTTTTGCTGTCTTGGCCATGTAGGCACTGGCTGTTGACATGTCATAGTTTCGAAAACACCACTGCCATGAGTCTGAGTGTTCTGGGATTTAAGCGATATGCCGACGATAAATTTGTGATCTCCACAGTGCTACGACCAAGATGGCGTTTGCTACTGCTTTGCCGGCTTCTAACACCGTGTGGTCCAAGACCTTCAGTCTTCTTGGTTCAAAAGCACCAGGTTCGAGCAATACTCATCTGCAAGCCTTCGTCAGTCTTGGCTCGTGCTTACACTGCAACACGCAAAATATCAAAACTGTTCAGGTTGACGAAGACAAACATGATGATTATGATGATGTTGTTGTTGGTGTTGCAGAATCGCTGATGGCGCTGCTGGTGATGATGATGTTGGTCACACAAGCAGTGGTCATGGCGAACAAGGTGGTCATGAACGATGAACTGTCGGACGGCCAGGTGACCACACTGTGCCCCCTCCTGGCTTCAAGAGCACAACCTGCGAGATCCCGCTGTCCTTGCCGAACGCCTCGGCATGCTCAGTGGCCTCTGCCGTGTTGAAGAAGAGCCGGCCCGTCCTGTGAATGTCTGACAGCCAGCAGGATGTGGGTGGTTGTCGATTTTAGGGTCCCTTTTTGGGTCCTTATCTCAATACGGCACCTAATATTTAGGATACCGAAAAAGGGACCATCATTTTGACAACCACCCATGTGTAGTTGTTGGTTAGCTCCAGACGCAAACATAACGGCTTAACTCGTGTGCATGAAAATTCACAAATATGGCTTGTTGAAGGATGCAGGGACATGCGGGCAAACTTCCGGTTCTGTGATCAATGTGTGGGAGGTTCAGAAAATGCCGGGCCATTTCTATAACCTGAATAATAGTATTCTTGAAATGACAACCGCTGAACAGGGACAGAAACTTCATGATGGGCCATGTTCGCAACCTTGCAAGCGACGGACTACCAGTGGGTGGTCTCTTGAGTTACAGATAGGACCCTACCAGTTAACTTATGAACGGAAACGACCTCGAACATCCCTAAACCCTAAACTGCTCAACTGTCAGCCTGCCCTGTCACAACTGGTCGAACCACTTCTAGCAGATTCTAGCACAAGGGGTGGCGCACCTTTGGGGGTTTGGAGCTTGGGGTTGAGGGTGTAATTATTAGCTGCTGACTTCATAAGCCCCCCCCAAAAGTGCACACTTTTAGTTTTATAGCGGGTAACATTATACCAAAAATGTAAAGTGTATCCGCTCAGCTACTAAGAATTAGGGTGCTCGACTCTGCTGAGGCAGCGGCTTGGTACACCGCAGCACCATCTGACCTTAAGGCATGCTACACTGGATCACGCGGTCTGAGATCTCCGTGCGCGTGCCCTTGAAGCCTATTACACTTTAGGATGGTTTGTTCCTTTAATGTCGCAAACGGTGGCAGAAATATGCAGAAATGGGCTTGTATACATCGGGACGAAAGACTCTAAGCTTCCTGAAACCCGAAGCGTTTGAAACCTTGGACCCTGAAGCCGTCACCAACCTTGTCAGAAGCTGATCCCGAAACCCCAAACCCCTTAACCCCAAACTCCTAAACCCTCGAGAGTGCCCGTGGAGCCTGTAAGTTCTATGCAGAAGCAAAGTGCGGTGGGGGCCATGCCGATAGCTGGAGGGCTTGGTTTAGGCTTCTAGGGTGCAGGGCTTTGGGGTTTAGGGTTGTTTTGAGGTACCTCCGGCGTTGTAGGGGGTTTAGGGTCTAGGGTATGTGGCTGGGGGCAGCAGGGTCCCCTAGACCCTAAACAGCCCATTATCATCCCTGGAACGATATGGGACTTGGGGCTCTTGCTTAAAATTAAGGGCCCCGGGTGCTTGCCGAGGATTCTAAGATCTTTGCCCGAACCATTCTTATAGTATTGCAGGGGTGCTGCAGACTCAATACCCTTTGGCGACACGTCCCCTGAGTATCCCACTAGCCATGGCTCCAATCACAAGCCAGCAGTGGTCTTGAAGATTTCACGGGGACTAGATGCAAAAAAGCAGAGGCTGTAAGCGTTTCATGCTGGGGCTGGGATTGTTGCTTCGATCCGTGTAAGTCAATGGAGAGAGGTCGGTAAGAGAAAGAAAAAGGCTGCTGGGTCTGGTATGTTGAGGCAAACTATCGCTGCTGTAGTTCAGCGTGAGTCCATGCGACTGGGCAGCTTACTCCCTCTTTCTTGGATGACGTGACACTCATCCGTCTGCTCCTCTAGGAGGTGCTTGGTCCTTGAGCCAAAGGCTGCATATAATAGCAGCACACTGAACCGCAACATAGCCCAAAATCGAAACCCCTGAAACCCAAAGCCTTCAAGGAACGCAACTCCTTGGCTTGTGCAGAAAGCAACCGAATTGGCAGAAACGGTTGGGAAAAAGGGACCTTGATATGGAAACCCTCTTCGATTGACGTGTATCTGATGAACCACCCACATCCAACCCTAAACCCTAAACCCC
Source organism: Symbiodinium sp. CCMP2592 (assembly GCA_905221615.1). Taxonomy (NCBI): domain Eukaryota; class Dinophyceae; order Suessiales; family Symbiodiniaceae; genus Symbiodinium; species Symbiodinium sp. CCMP2592. Next base: position 138,576 of record CAJNDT010000288.1, on the reverse strand, counting down.
TAAACCCCAAACCCTAAACCCCCAAACCCTACACCCCTAAACCCTAAACCCCTAAACCCTAAACCCCTAAACCCCTAAACCCTAAACCCTAAACCCTAAACCCCTAAACCCTAAACCCCTAAACCCCTAAACCCTAAACCCTAAACCCCTAAACCCTAAACCCTAAACCCTAAACCCCTAAACCCTAAACCCCTAAACCCCTAAACCCTAAACCCGTCCCCATCAGGCTGCAGGCTCGTCACTGCAACGCTGTCTACGTAGCGGAAGTAAGGAGAGTACCGATACTGCTGACCTACTTGTCGGGTATGATGGGGAACTAAGCCATATAGGGATTATATAGGGACTGGTATCATGGGGAACTAAAGGTTAACCATATAGGGATTACATTATATAGGGACTATACTACCCAAAAAAGGTTGAAGGTTGCCTACTCTACTACCAGGTTGATGGCACAGCAGGGGCTGCTGACGATGATGTTAACACTGGCGGCGACGGTGTGCTATCATGGGAAGCCGCTGATGGGTGGCTGGACGAGCTTTCCAGAAATCCACCCTAAACCCTAAGCCAGCAAGAAACAGCTGAACGGCCACACGATAAGCTGCGACAACACCGCAGCACTGCATTACTCAGAAGATAACTTTCTGAAAATGTGTTGCTACACGCTAAACCACACCGTGCCGTGGTGCATGATTTCTTTACGTGTCCCGACACCTTGGTGCACCGGCCCATCCTATCTCAATCGAACTGCTTCGTGGATTCGAGTGTAAAGACCCGTAAACTCCTAAACCCTGATCCGCTTCTGGCCGCAATAACCAAAAGCCCCAAACCCTGCAACCCTGAACTCTACTTCATGTCCGTTCCAGGGTGATGGGAGGCCAAAAGGGGGGTTTAAGATTCTTGGGGTAGGGATTCCTTAATATGAACCCTATTATGGGAACCCTAATCCCTACTAAACCCCCATAGGCTAAAACCCCTTTCGGCCTCCTATGACAGGGTGGTGGGACTCCCTCTCTGCAGCCTTAAACTTTAAAACTCCGCTGGGTCCACGGCAAAACCATCGAACAATTACAGCAAATCCGAAACAAACAAACTTGTGAACTCCAACAGCTAGCAACCCTGTAACACATCTAGGACACTCGAACAGAAAACTATGAACACCCGCGACAAGCAACTGCAGCCATCCGACAGCTGAAACTGGCCTGCGGCAGCCACCACTTTGGGCTGGGCGGCTGCAACTGCAAGCAAGTGTGGTTTAGGCTTTCTTTCTAGGGTGTTGGGCTCACCTGTCTGCACTTTTTGCACCCACCACTTGGAGGGTCGGGGGACTTAGTAAGTAGGTAGTAAGTAGACTTATAAGTACCCTAAAAGGGACCCTGATTGGGATTATGGTACTTATAAGTCCCTAAAATACCCAGTTACTAAGTCCCCCGACCCTCCAAGCACTCACAGTTTTCAGATGCAGGACTTAAGGACCTGATGGTGCTGGTCCGTCTTGGTCTCTCCGTACTTGGAGCTTCATGGGTAGTTATAAGTAGAGTTGTAAGTAGGGTAGCTATGATTATAACCCATATTAGGGGACTTATAACCCCACTTATAGCACTTACAGCTACCCATGAACCTCCAAGGAGATCCCGCGTTTTCGAAGCGAAGCTTTGGGTCTGCCGGCAGTGCGAGTTGACCATGTCCACTGACATTGCCTCACAGTGTCGCTCTTGATTGGTATTGATTCTTAAACGCTAAACCCCCAGACCCGAAACCCGTAAACCCTAAACCCTTGCAGGGCCAGGGGAGCGGAGACCTCTTCCCTGACCTGTCTATCCACGACCTCCGCCTTGAAGGGCTGCGACGACCGACGGAGTGAATGTTCTTGATGCCCGGGAGGTTTAGGGTACAGAGGTTGAGGTCGCTCGGGTTCTGGAGCGGATTTTCTGGCGTCGTGCTGAGCTGCGCGAGCATCCCAATGTGCGATCGAGCTTTGGCTTCTGGTGTGGTCTTCGTCCTGGTCCTGTCCTTTATCCGGGCTAGGGGGCAGGGTTTACTCTAAGCCCTAAACTGCCCTAAACCCTTACACTAAAGTTTCCCTAAGGGTCCATATGCCCAAATACGTAGTATAGACTTTGGCCCACGAATACCTGCAAAGGGACTACCTTCAGGCCGAAGTATATACTGCTTGAGTACATTTCCCCTTGGAGGTTTGGAAGTCTTGGACCCGGAGCAACCTCCCAGCACGACACCCTGAAATCCACCTCCCTCCTGCCAGACACGGTTCAGGGTTTAGGGTTTAGGCCCAGCTGTCGTTTTACCCGTGCTCCGGGACAAGTCAGAGAAGCCAAGATGATAACATGAGGTTAAACTGCGAAACAAGGAATTGAGAAATATTTCCTGGGGAACACGTCCCAACCCCTAAACTCGAACCTGCCCCCTAAACCCTAAACCATAACCTTACACCCAAAACTTCCACCCTAGGAAACCTGCACCCCGCTACCAATCGGCAAATCCCGCCTGGGACGGGTGCCTGCGTCGTGTTTGTCATTGTGGTAGTCGTGTTGGTCAGGGTCGTTGTTGTGATCCTGGGCTCCGGGATGCATGTAAAAGCTTGAATACATTACCAACATTATGCCGTCGGGTTCCGAAATGTAGTTGTCGTATAGTATACCCCACGACCTTGTTCTGTTCATTGAGGCCCCTTTAGCAGGATTGCTTGCTAGGGTTTTAGAAAGCTTTAAGTTCGTACAGGTGGCTGATGAAGGCTTTGCGAAAGGCTTTATACCAATAAAATCCATATATGCTACTATTGTGGAATTAGGTTCCCAAAACCAGAGTAAGGATCTAATTCCATAATGGTACTATCCCTGGGCGTCCGCGCCTGTTTTAGAAACCGTCGAGCGCACAAAACCGTCGATAGCATATCAACCGTACGGGGCCGGGGTCCGAAAGCAGTGCCCTTGGACAACTGCCATCTCTAAGCAATCTACACGATGTCATCGCCTAATTGGTTGTCAAAGCGTCCAATGTCAACTCCACGAAATTATATTGTGCTGTACCTGGATGGCAAACCTTTCGTATGTTGTCTAAACAAAACAAAACAGGGAAAGGCCACAATGCAGTTAGTTGTCACACAACATGTCTGAGCAAAACAACCGCCAGCAATACTGCTCCAGTGGAAGCAAACAATGCATGGTGACCTGATGTAGTGTAGCCCTAAGAAGGCGGATTTAGAACCGTAGAGGGTACAAAACTCAAAGTCAGCAAATATGTGTAGGCAGGGTATATGGAGCTAGATTGGCAAGGAAGACGGTGGCGCATGTACATCATACTGTACGACCCAGATTTTCGTTATACGGCATACATATACATATATAGATATACACACAGTATACATATGACATGCAAGAATACGTGTGTGCAGAAAAAGATATTTAATTTTTCGCTTCTACATATCCAACCTACAATGAGAGTGTGTAAGTCTAGTTTGTCTGTTCTTTAGTGACTTTAGTGTGTGTGCGTGTGACTGAAAGAGGGAGGGAGGGAGGGAGAGAGAGAGAGAGGGAGACAGAGAGCGAGCGGGCTGCTGTATGTGCTCTGTAAGACAGTGTTCGCAGCATAAAGCGTCACAGAACAAACATGACACAGGCTGTGTTAGCATGAAATGCGTGTTTATTCATCCACCATAATTATACTAGACACCGTTTGGAGTTTGGAGCCTGCAGAGAGACCTTTGCTCCAACATATGCAACACATTAGCAAGCACTTCTGCATGCGCAACTGAAACTCGTGTGCACAACGATGGCGCTACTCCCGTCTACTATGCCATATTCATGCTCCCAATTACAGCAGCGATCAACATACGAAAGAACACAACATCATGCAACCAGATTAACGGCCATTACAATAGGACAACAACAGTGGCCAGTAAGAGGAATCATGATGTTTGTTGTGCAAACTGTGACCATCGTAGTCATTTTGATGGTATCATAAGCAACACCCACCGACACAGCACACACAGACACACGCGCGGAATCATCGGCACCACATCAAGATATTTACAACCACGTAGGATGGCGAATACTGCTGGTCCTGGTGATGAACAAGGTGATGGTGCCCGTAATGACGACGATAGTGATGATGGTGAGGTTGATGATGGTGATGATGGTATGCGCGAACACGGTTTTGACTTTGACATTTTGAAGGTTGCGTTACCGCTTGAAAAGAAACATCGGATTTGCAAGAATTACACAAAAACACGATGACGACTACCACGGCCAACAGCAACTTATGTGGTATCAAGTCGTGGTCTGAACAGTACTAGCATCAGTACAACTCCAACTAACAACTTTCTTAACCTGAGCAGTTGTAACAGGAGGGGTGCCCGCGTAACATTATCATGAGCATCATGACGACACCAGTGACAACACTTCCCTTTGCATGATTAATTTACTTTGCACTATATGGCTGTTGATAAATTTCTGATCCAAAAACAACTGGCCAAACGAACTGCTGAGACATGAAGGCACGGGCCATGGCATCATAGGAACAATAACGATGCGAGATGTACACGGGACTTGACTCATTGACGTAAGGCTGGGAATACGCATGCAAATGCATGTCCAACCCCCACTTTCGGCGCGTCTAAGGAGGGGTTGGGGTCAGGCGATGCACAAGAACACAAGCCATGATTCACGACACAGAAATGCGTGATTCACACCAGTTTGGTTGCATCGGTCAAAAGTTGAGCATAGCTACGACAGCGTGTCTTTTGCACAGAAGCGCCGTGAAACACCGTGAATCACGCGTGAAATGACCGTGAAAACCGGTTTGGATCCGTGAAAGCCGGTTTAGATTCGTGAGCGCTTGTTTCGGGATTTTGATTTTGCGCCCGAGATGATTTTTTGAGCCTCCTGGAGTCAAAGGCCCAAAAACAGCGTGAATCACGGTGCTGCTTTCAAGAAAACCACAGCACGCCATAGGCAAAATATCGACAACGAGACTTTCTTCGCATCAAAAAGTGATATACCGAGTTAACGGTTGACGGGGCCTGATCTGCTCAATTGCAGAGGAATTACAGTGTAGGAATTAGCTCTAGTGCCACAAGAATACCAACAGTTGTGAGAAGCAGGAAATTTGATTTGTACGAAAGTCAGAAACGCAACAGAGCCCAACCATGATTAGAATATCACCACAAATCAGTGCAACAAAGAGATACACCATAGTTAAGCATGGAGTGTGTAAGAAGTAACTGCAAACCCCAGCTGCAACAACAAAACAATGATATCGTTCATGACAGCAAAACATAGCAACAACGACACTGTCGGCGGTATTCGGGGCGTGGTCTGTGTGCCCACAACAACAGAAGCAATCACGAAACAAGCCAACCCACGCAGCAACGACAATCTGTGAATGTCTAGGGAAGTGTGTATCGCTACGTATATATATATATATACATATACATATATAGATAGTTTTATATGTCTACACTTTACACATATACACCACGTGTATGTGCATATCTACTGTACTGTAAACACGAGTGCTGGAAAACATCATGCTACTTGGAGCAGCAACAAAAGCAACAAAAATGATGATAGCAAACGCGACAACACCGCCCGCACAGACGGCAATGTCGCCAGCAGGCAAGGTGCAAATACGAACAGTGCTACATGTGAAGATGCAGAGTATGTTTCTGCATGATGACGATAACAACAGGGATGACTTCTACGGCTGGTGGTGGCAACAGGAATGAAAAGATGAACACGTGGCCAAGATGATGATGAAGATGAAGATGGTAAGGATGACAAAGCTACAGATATTGATCACAACAGCTATCATATGTTGACAAGAAACGTGGTTTAATGACATATCGATACCAGAACTGTTGCAGTGCTAACATATGAAATCAGAGAGGGGGTACCAAGAAGCATCATCGACAATATCAACATCAGCAGCCGCAGCAGCATCAGCAGCTGCACCATCATCAACAGAAGACCCTGTCACCAGCACACCATTATCAGAGTGGCTCTATATCCATGCATGATCATGCGAACGACACTGCCATTACTAAAGCAATCTTGGTAGCAGTCGTAGTTCGAATGTATCACTTCCTCAATCAGCGTTTATGCAAGCTCAAACTATATACCTTTCTCCACTACGCTCCTTTGTTACAATAACGAATTATATCACGAAGTAGTGTAAGTTCGTGCAGTTTTTCAGTTTGTGCCCGGTTGCAAACACTTTGCGAAACAGCCTGGAAGTTGTGCTCGCACTTGTTGCCAGAAATCCAATGAACTTGAAGTCTCAATCACTTGGAATGAGCTCCCGACACGATAAGAATGCTGAGGGGTGTGGAGTGCAAATTTCTGTCTCAAGGAGACGGTCCAAGTGACAAGACGCAGAAGAAGACTGTAATCACACATCTCAAAAAGTATGTGCAGATCATCATGAGTATGAAACGAAAAGAAGACCAAACGATATTGAACCGGCACGCACACCTTTCTCCGTGCACATGTGGCGCAACGGATGCTAACACCATATTAGTTTCTCGTGCACATGAAACCCAACACCCAACAAAGGCGATCGTGCACAGACCGCCCTAACCTATCTTATGTGTGCATACGCTTTCGATGGCAAGCTTTTTGATGCTATCTTGTACAGAAACCGACCCTACCGTGAATCACGAACGCCTGTTCCGGGAACGTGCTTTGTCTGAGAGCCTGTTACTAGAAGCGCCTTTGGGGATCCGTACTACATATGGACCATATAGTTTGGGGTTCTCGACAAACCGCGTGGCGCAGCTCCATGTGTGCTATTACTGTTGGAACTTGGATATTACGGTTTGAGGCAATACGTACGGCGGGTGCCTTCAAAATTACCTCCACTAATTATCGTATAATGGGCCCCAAAAACCCGATTATAATTCTAAAGGCCCCTGTTGTATTCCTGCGGACAGCTTTGCAGCTTCCTGCTGGGGCTCAGCAAGACTCAGCGCTTTAGAATATCCAAAATGGAAGGGTGTTAATTGTTAATAATTAGAACTCAGTTTTGGGGGCCCTTTCTACTACATAATCATAACAAAGACCCCCCCAAAGATAGTACAGGTAATTGTTCAGGCCCCTACTTGGAGGGTCGGGGGACTTAGTAACTGGTTAATTTAGGGACTTATAAGTACCATAACCCCGATTAGGGTCCCTTTTAGGGTACTTATGAGTCTCCTTACTACCTACTTACTAAGTCCCCCGACCCTCCAAGTATAAAGCAGAAAGACCCTGGTCACAGGAGTCCCTTTTCAAAGGCACCCCCTTAATGTACAGTTTGGAAATTGCAGGGGGATCCCTTTTGTGTGTGGGTCCTTCCATTCACGATCCTATTGCTTGGTTTGTTTATATGTGTGGGGTTGGCACCCTTTTAAACAAGACCCCTGCTTGAAAGCTATCCTTTCTTTAGTCTACTTCGGTCCTCCGAACACTACCTTCTTTGCTATAGAACCGAACTACCCACCTGCATCGGAGAGGTGTTTTCTTTTTTTGCGTCGTGCCGGGACTTGCTTGTTGGTTTAGGCTTTAGCCTGAACAGCCAAGACATACAGACACACTACTCATGGCTTTGCATCATCTGCCTAAACTGCATACTAAGCTAGACTACTTGGAGGGTCGGGGGACTTAGTAAGTAGGTAGTAAGTAGACTTATAAGTACCCTAAAAGGGACCCTAGTTGGGATTATGGTATTTATAAGTCCCTAAAATAACCAGTTACTAAGTCCCTCGACCCTCCAAGTATTGTCATAGAACGCCAAGCTCTCTGGACGCGCCTTTGTTCGAGCTCTTATGGCCCAGTTCCGATCCCGGAGGGTCATGGAGGTATTCCGAATAGCCCTCCCCCGAATTCTCACAAATATACCTGGGTGTTGCAGTCCTATGCCAAAAACAATCCTTGTAAGCATGGTTGAACTCCGCAAACTCCATTCAACTGCGCAGACGAAACACCAAGCTCCCCGATTTGGGCCAGCCAAGCCGCGTGAGAGTAGTGGTGGTTTGGGTGACGGTCGTGGTCGTACTGGTGACCTTGCAAGACTGTGGCATTCGCTTGGGAGCCCTGTGTAATATCGGCGCCTTAATAGCCAGAATAATTATAACAAGGAGCCGACAAAATGGTATAGGTAAATATTAACGGCCATCTAGAATATACAGTTCCGACCACTCCAGGACTGGTTCAGGGCTTGGGACGGATTCATTGTCACGGCCTGGGGATTTGACCCGATTCTAAGTATTTCATTTCATCCCATACACTCGAAAACAAAGTTCCTCAAACACTTTCAATATCAATACCAAACCCCAAATTCCTCAGGTGTCCAGGGCTTTACTTGGAGGTTCATGGGTAGTTATAAGTGGGTTTATAAGCAGGGTAACTATACTTATAACCCATATTAGGGGACTTATAACCCTACTTATATCTGCCCATGCACCTCCGAGTAGGGTTCAGGATCCAACTACTTCGTCATTTCTCCCGGCTGTAATCCCGACATGGTTAGGTCTCAGATGTGGGTGGTTGTCAAAATGTTGGTCCCTTTGTTGGGGTCCATCTTATAATCCGGCACCGATTATTTTGGGTACCCAGAAAAGAACCTTAATTTTGACAACTACCCATGGGTGTGTGTGTGTGTGTGTGTTTGTGTGTTTGGTGTGTATGTGTATATGTGTGTATATGTGTGTATATGTGTGTATATGTGTGTATGTGTGTGTGTGTGTGTGTGTTTTGTGTGTGTGGTGTGTGTGCGTGTGTGGTGTGTGTGTGTGTGTGTGTGTGTGGTGTGTGGTGTGTGGTGTGTGGTGTGTGGTGTGTGGTGTGTGGTGTGTGGTGTGTGGTGTGTGTGTGTGTGTGTGCGTGTGTCTGTGTGTCCGTGCAAAGTGAGTGTTTCGGGCTGCTGGCTTGGGGGTCTAGACTCTGGACCCGCAGCTCATGTGCACCATCCAGCATTCAAAGCATCCGCAGCGACAGCGTCATGTTGCTGTTGATGACGACGATGTGATCTAGATGCCAACGATGATGATGATGAGGATGATGATGATAGGCTCACGAGCACGAACGCGTCGTCTCTGCGTGCATGCATGTCGGAATGTCCCTGCGAAGTCCATGCCACTAGCACCATGCCATCCCGTCTTGACGTCTTCTTGCTGGCAGTAGGGCTTTTATTCTGAGAGCTGCGACTAAAACCCGACATCCACCAACAGTAATAAAGCAGACCTGGTTTCGACCTACGACCCTCCAACAATTCTCTGCCTTCAACCCTGACTCCACCCACAAACACAACTCCAAGCCGTTTTTCATGGATAGCACCACCTTGAAGACAAGTGCAAATCACAATGTAAACTGTTGCTTACTGCTCGTACCGATGCTGCTGCTGCCACTACTACTACTACTACTACTACTACTACTACTACTACTACTACTATTACTACTACTACTACTATTATTATTGAACGCTGTGCGAGCGGGCTCTGCACATAGCGGGCGATTGCCGCGGTGCACTCACTTTGGTGTGAAACTGACTCAGACCCTATAGCTGATCAGCCCAGGTCAGAAAGACCGATGAGAGAGCTTTTGCGGCCTATAGGCTTTAAGCGAACTGGCAGAGATCAGCCAAAGCTATTTTGCAGGCTGCAAAATATCGAGCTCCAGCTTGTTGTGACGTACCTGATGTCGGGATATGATCCTCGTGGTGCATGCTGGCAGCCAGCAGCTCCGCAACGGCCTTGCGTCGGGAGGCCTGTAGCACCGAGCTCCCTAAAAGCAACCCCTCTCTCCCGGCCCGGGAGAGGGGGGTTGCCTTGAGGCCGTTTTCAGGTGGTTATCCGACGACGCGCACAGCTGTAACGTGTCTGGCAGCAGGCTTGGGCATGTTTTTCCGACTGACAGCGGCGGCATCAAGCAGAAGGGCTTTCAGTCCGTCTTGGAAGAGACACGAAGAAACAGGCATTGCCTCCGCTGCTACTTGCGCATTCTGCCATTGGCACCATATGTGTCAGGTAGGACTCACTGATGCCAGGAGCGGCTGCCACTGGCCCCAGAGTCTGAGCCAGCTCAGCGTTGGAGATGGCATGCAGGGCTCTGCCTGACCGCTGCTTGCCGCCGCCAGATGTCTGGCGTCGAGTGTCGACCCCAAAAGGCTCGGAAGGCTCTCCCATTTGTGAATCCGGAGCTAGGGGAGAGGTGGTGCGACCATGTTGGTGGTCTGGGCTGTGAATCTTATCAGCCATGCTGGGTCAGCCTTAAAAGCTGCGGGTAAGCCTGCGCATGCCTAAAGCATGCTTGGCCTTGACGTGGGGGGGGCCATGCCCACCTATTGTGGGGTCCGGCCTTCCCACGCACAGGCACCCTATTGGTGCACGCATTCCTAGTCTGGGAGGGCCAGCACTCACCCCTTGAGGGTGAGTCAGAGTCACTCCTGTCTTCTCAAGAAAAGGAGGTAGCAGTCTTCCATTACATGTTTGCGATCTGAGGCAGAGGCCGGGTATGGGCGGGTGGCGTCATCACCCACATATAGTACGCCTCCGTTGGGATGAATCCAGAAGGACCGGTAGTGCCCGGTGTGTATGTCAGCACCTTTGTGAAAGACTCCCGAAATGACTGCGTACTGGTGCCATTGCCGGACCTGTCCCTCAGTCCAAGACGGCAGAGAGATGTGCCTGCGCAGGTCTAACGGGGTTCGTCGCTTTGTGCCATCCATCCATCGAGCAACAGTGACTGGTAAGATGTCTGGGGCCCATGACAGGGCGCGCTGGAACATGTGGTTGTACCAAGCCGTACAGGCCTGCTGCAGTGTGCGACAGGCGGAGGAAAGCGGCAGCAGGAGCGGCGTGAGACCATCGTCCTCACTTTCCGGCACTCCATTGGTGCGTCCCTCCCAGCGAGCTGGTTGCAGAGTTCCCGTGTTGTGCTCTAGCAGATACGTTGCAAATTCGGAGGCGTCGTGTTGACGGCCATCGAATCGCCATCTTGGCACTAGGGACCGGAGAGCGAAGAGGCTTGGAGGATTGATGGGCCTCGCATCCATTGGATCCGCTTCCGTGCTTGTGCAGTGTTGAACACTACTACTACTGCTACTACTACTACTACTACTACTACTACTACTACTACTACTACTACTACTACTACTACTACTATACTACTACTACTACTACTACTACTACTACTACTACTACGATGACGCCTGCTACAACTGCTTCTGCTACTATTGCTTCTGCTACTGCAACTGCTACTACTGCTACCACTACTGAAGTCACTACTACTGCTGCTGCTGCTACTACTGCTGCTACTGCTACTGCTGCTACTACTACTACTACTACTACTACTACAGCTACTGCGACTACTACTAGTACATTTAACTACTGCTACTACTACTACTGATGTTGCGGCTGCTACTATTACTACTACTACCACGACCACGACCACGACCACGACCACGACCACTACCACTACCACTACCACTACCACTACCACTACCACACCACTACCACTACCACTACCACTACCACTACCACTACCACTACTACTACCACTACCACTACTACTACTACCACCACTACGACTACGACTACTACTACTGCTACTGCGGCTACTACTACTGCTACTACTGCGACTTCGACTCCGACTACTGCTACAACTACGGCTGCTACGACTGGTGCGACTGCTGCTACTACTACTACTACTACTACTACGACGACTGCTACTGCTAGTCACCACTACTACCACCACTACCAATCTGAGCATCACTACCACCGTTAGGGTTTAGGGTTTAGGCAACTAAGCAGCAGGATATTCGCCATAGAGAATATGTACTCCAGTACTCCAGTAGCCCAGTTCTTAAGTAACTGGAGCTTGAAATTATCCGTGCTGATCATAGCTACGGCGTGTCCGTGACTATCCCTGGGTCCTAGGCCGCAAGCTTGCGGGTTCCCTGTGACCGGCTCCTGGCCGTTATGGGTCGTCTTGCTTCTCGAAGCAGAAGCGAAACGGGGCTCTGCTGCTTCCTGCCTGAAATACAGCTAATTATGGAGCTTGCTGACAAAGGGCAGTCGTGGAAGTAGCTGTGCTGGGACTCACCTTCAGCAGTCAAGCATAGCTACAATAAAAGATCCAAAGCATCCCAATCCTAAAGCATGACCAGCACCCTACCCACCCCCCCCCAAAAAAAAGCATTGTTAGTTAGTAGGTTGCTAGCTAGCTAGTTAGCAACTTCTTTAGGAGCTGCAATTTGGCTTAGGCCTGAGGGTAATTACTGTATTTCATGTGTGCGGCAACTGCTGTAGAGTTTGTCGTTGCGGGTTGGTGAACCCTAAACCCTCAACTTCAAAACAATTAACCAACACACTTTGCTTCATTTTGAACCCTATCACAACCCTAAGCCCTAAACACTCTCCTTCATATGTATTTTTGAACCCTATCACAACCCTAAAGACCCTAAAACCTAGGCTTGGGATATCACAACCCTAACTACCTGGACCCCCAAAGTATGTAAAATAATAGCCTTGTATAGGATTTGGGCCATTATTTTACCTACTTTGGGGGGTCTAACAAAACCCTAAAACCTCCAAGGACCTCATAGTTAGGGCCCTAGACCCCTTAAGGACCCCATAATAAGGTCCCTGGAGGGATCTAAACTCTAAACCCTAAACCCAAAACCCTAAACCCTATATAAACCCTAAAACCTAAACCCTAAACCCAAAACCCTATATAAACCCTATAAACCCTAAAACCTTAACCCTAAACCCTAAAACCACTAGGCTTGGGATGCTGGTTCCGTTTCTTCGTAGCTGTTCGAGCCGAAGCCTGGCGTGTTCGGTCGGATATTCCTGGATTACTCCTATAACACTACTAGAAGACGCCTATAATAATAATAATAATAATACTAATACTAATAATAATGATAATGATAATAATGATGCGAATGTTCCTGAATCTATAGTACTACTAGAAGAGGCCTGTTACTGTGAATGCATTGCCATATCCAATTACAATAGACACCATCAGGCACGGGGCCCCCCACCTGTGACACCTGCTTGGAGGGTCGGGGGACTGAGTAACTGGTGATTTTGGGGACTTCTACATACCATAATCCCAATGAGGGTCCCTTTTAGGGTACTTACAAGTCTACTTACTACCTACTTACTAAGTCCCCCAACCCTCCAAGTGTCCCTGTTATGTCAGCCGAGACGCCGTGGATGCGGCGGGTGTGAAGGGCACGACGGCAGCCGTCGTAGCTGCAGCCGCGGTGGTGGCGGCGGCGGCTGTGGTGGCTGCCGCCGTTGTCGTTTCAACTGTGGTGGATTCCTGAAGCGTGCAGATGCAGCAAAAGCTGGCTTGTGGCAGAAAGGAAGGCAGTGCACGGGAAAGGATTACATGGAGACAAGATGCAGGTCAGGCCTCAATCCACAAGCCTTAATGCAAATCTCTTCGAATGACCAGGACTGAAACACTGTCTTGGACTGTCTCGGTTGCGAAACACAAGCATTCAACATATGATTTCAGGAGGGATAGTCCATGCATCAAAGGTGCAAGGAAATATATATATATATATATACATAGCATATCAATCGATCAGTTTGTCTACTCTGTCTTGTTGGTATTCATTCTGTTATCATCATTATGCTCGAGCAATCCAACTTCACTGGTACCCCTGAGACATGCGTGAAGAAGCATAAAGCAACGTGCTCTCTCCTTAACCCTGTCCCGTAAACCTTAATCTTGCGCCAAGGTCTTGTACCATATCACCATAACAAGAAGCCTAATTCAACGTCACCGAGACATCAGCGAGAATACGTTTTCGTGGCGGACGTTTCACTTCCGCTGGAAAACACTTTTGGCGGGTTCGTGGTCTAGGGCTCAGGGCCTTCAGTTGAAATCGAATCAAGCATCCTATTACCCATACCGCAAACCCTGACACCCTAAAGGCCCTAAACCTCAAGCCATGAACTAAGTAAAATATAGAAGCCTGGATAATTGCCAACAGTATTCCTTACAGCTCCGGACTATAATTGTAGTGCAGTGGATCCTGAAAGTCACAAACTATCCCAAAACGCCATTATTCAGATAGGCCCCTATGATCCCTTTTCCTGGCCTCCTGATGGTGCCTTCGCATCACTCCGTTGGCGAGGACTTGAAGCTCCTGGTAGGTGGGCTCATCAGAGACAACTATAAGGGTACTATAGGGGAATATCCACGGTTTAGGGTTTTAAGGATTAGGGTTCAGTGTGTTGTTCAATTTTGTTTAGTTAAGGGCACTTAGGGTTTTCGGGTGTTTCAGATTTGAGGCTGCAAGATTCAGGGGTTTGGGGTTTAGGTTTCGGGCTTCGGGTGCTTCCAGTGTGTGGGTTTTGCGTTCAGGCTTTCGGGCGTTGAATGTTTGAGGCCACTGAGGTCTAGGGTGTAAGGCTTCGTGTGCTCACCCCAAGCAGGCGAAAACTTGAAACGATATTCCATAACTCAGACTTGCCTTACTAGTATATACATATTCATGGCTCAAGGACTACAATATTCTGCACTATTCCAAGAGGTATCGGGTCCTCTACGGATAGCTAGCGATGAAACCATTGAGCCGACCACTCAATGCTCGGGAAGTCAAGCTTTGCAGCGAATGAGTCGGGGAATACCTCGCCCCCCACCTCAAAAACAAAGTAAAATTATGGCCCAACACCTAAACAAAACGGGGCATCATTCTGCATACTCTTGGGGTGCAGGTATGCCGCATGGAAAACTTTTCAGCATAAGACCTGCAGCTATTGGGGTCTAGACTGTAGGCCCATGATGCTATGATTAGAACAGCGACCCCCCCAAATAGTATAGGAAATTTGCTAAGTTTTTGGGTTTGTCGTAGCAGCTTATCAGGCCTCTTCCCTCTGACCCGAGAATCGTCCTTTGACCCAAAGGACACAGTAGTCCAAAAGCACAAGCGATGAAACCACTTCAAAATTGCAAATCCTGCCTACCCGCCAAGTCTCAAAACCCTCAAACCGCTGAACAGGCCTCGAACTGCTTGACATAGCTGCGGCAGCTCCAAAACCGGAGCGCAAAGATGCAGCAGGATATGGAACGCATCGGCCTGTCTATTCACAAGACCCCCTTGGATCCCAACGCCTTTAGATCAAGTCTTTGGAGAGAGGGGTAAGCCTGAGCCCGTCTACTGGCATCAACTATAGGGGCCATATCTGGACTAGGGTTTTGAAGTATCATAAAAAGGAGCCCCCCCAAGTAGTGTGTATAAGAACTTACTGTACATTGTGGGGCAGGCTGCGGCTGCCAACACTTGCCATGGGCTTGCAGTGCCAGGACTGATGATGCTTATGTGCTCCTGGGCAGAAGATTCAAAGGAGAATCTACTTGTTGGGGACCTGAATAATTAGATTTGGGCTTTAGGGGTACATATGAGTATATTATGCCATTTTGATAGGGAGTACGTTTACTGATTGCTTGACCCCTTTACCTGTCCTTGCAACAGCTGCCACGGCTTCACACCTGAAGGAATCGACTCCTAAGTACGACCCCTACGATTACTGAGGCGACGACAACGACACGATTTCGGGTTGAGGGTTGTGCAGCTAGTACTACTTAGTACTAGTCCTAAGATTGAAGTCGTCATGGTCAACAGGTGGCAGTAGGAGTAGCATTCCGTCTGCTACTACGACGACTACTGTTGCTGTTACTACTGCTGCTGCGGCTGCCGCTGCTCCTCCTCTTGCTACTGCTACTGCTACTACTGCTGCGACGACAACAACTACTACTACAACTGGCGAAAGAACCCCGACATATCACTTGAAGAGTTGGGGAGAAACACGGACGAAATTCGAGCCCCACGCGACTGTCATAAACATCCCGAAGGACTGCGGCTCTCCACGCTTTGAGGCTGCCAGCATCCTGAGCCCCTACATCTTAAATCCCAAGACTCCCAATTCACGGTTAGGGTTTAGGGTTTTGGGGTTTAGGGTTTCTAGATCCCAACCAAAACTAGCTTCAAAGCCACGACATGCCTCAACCCCCATTCTCCACAAGCTTCTTTCAAGACGATTTTTCAGAGCAACAAACTGGGACAAGCAACTGACAACATGAGGACCCGGCCCTCAGACGCCGATGCCAGGAGGCGTCTACTTTCTGAAACAACGAACACGCTGGGAGCGAAAGTTTGCTCCTCCCCTCAATCGAGCCAGACGATCGGCAGAGGAGAATGTTTAGGGTGTAGGGACGGTGGTCTGGTGTTGGGGCTTAGGCTTTCTGACTTCCGGAGTTCTATGTTTTTGGCTTCGGGGGAATAGAAATCATCACGTCTGGGATTGTGGTTTGAGACGTCTGCTTGGAAGGGAAGTCTGCCTGTTGAAACGCATCTACTCTGGCAGCCTCGCCCCCTCGATCTCCCTGGGACGCTCTCCCTCCCAACCGCCTTGGGCTTTGGGATGAAACCGTGATGTGTATATATATATATATATATACACACACACACACACACACACTTATCTATCCGTCTCTCTCGCTCTCTCGCATATCTTTCTCTCGATCTATGCTCCGCATCTGAATACAGACGTGTATGTATGAACGACTGCACGAATGAATGAATGAACGAATGACGTAAGGAATAATTTCATGAATATACTGCACATATCATACATACCAAAAGGCCATGCAGAGCAACCTAGACCTAGATCGCAAACGCCGTTAACCTTGAAGGTCCGACTGCAATCTGAGCATGGTGGGACCTTGGGTCAAGGATAGTTTCAAAGGGTCCCTTTGAGGCTTTCGGGTTTGGGGTATAGGGAGTAGGGGCTTAGAGGTTGAAGGTGTAGATGTTTCGACTTTCTCTCAGGGTGCACTATGCTGGGCTCAGGGTTTAGGGTTCCAATCTAGAAACCTTTAGCTGTGAGCACCCCCGCAAACAACCGATTTAATTGGGGTGAACCAAGGACCGTCATTGTTCCCTGGATGACCACGTTGCCAACGCAGCGAGTGCATTATCTGGTCAAAATGCACTGGGCCTTACACCGAACACGTGGGCACACCCGGAAATCTACCCTTTAAACCCCAAGCCCATAAGGCTCGTTAGCTCAGAGCAAAACACACCGAGACAGGCAATCGCGAATCTGTATTAAGACCTTAAGCCCAAAGCCCTCAGCCCCAAACTCAAGCCTGGAACACACACATCCCTAGACCCTAAACCCCTAAGTAACCTGTAACCCTAAACCCCTGAATAACCCTAAGCCCTCATAACCCTGGCCCTAAACCCTAAACCCATAAATAACCCTAAACCGCCAAACCCTAAAGCCTGAACCCTGAACCCGAAAGCACGAACCCAGCCCCCAAGGAATTCCTAGGGGACCTGGGTTCCTTTAAAGAATATTCCTTAAAGGGTTCATTAAGGGGTTCCTTTAAAGGATCCTTAAAGGATTCCTTAAAGGGTTCCTTAAGGGGTTCCTTAAGGGGTTCCTTTAACGGATCCTTAAAGGATTCCTTAAAGGGGTCATTAAGGGGTTCCTTTAGAGGGTCCTTAAAGGATTCCTTAACGGGTTCCTTCCTGACAGGACCCACAATAAGGAGCCGGCAGTCGACTGCTTACACTAAGCCCATTCGGAACCCTTGAATAGTTATAGCAAGCCTATAGAGAGCCCCGCCTAAGAAGCACTCTAGACAAAATTTACGGTCCGTCCCTTTTTGTCGCTCAGCTCACGCTTCTTTGGCGAATGGAGCCTGACAGTTACAGAGACAACTCAAAGCTTCTTGGTGTAATTATATGGGTGGTTGTCAGCATTATGGCCCGTTTCTTGGGTACCCTAAATGAAATATTAGGTGCCGTATCAAAATAAGGACCCAAAAAAGGGACCCTAATTTTGACAACCACCCATATGGGTTCAGGTTTAGCGCTTCGAGATTTAGAGATGAGGGGTCTACGGGTTTGGCGGTAATATATAGGGGCCTTGATAATTAGAATGAGGTTTGGGGCCCAGTACATTACACTTATACTAAGGAAGCCCCATAATAGTAGTGGTAACCATTTAGGCCCCTACCTTAGGGTTTAGGTATAGGAGTGGATATCCGAAGCATTTCAGTGAAGGAACAGGTGTGACAGGCCTCGTACCTCAAGGGCCTCAGGGTTTAGGATTGAGGGTTTACTATATTGAACTGAGACCCGTAGCAAAAGCTATAGTTTTAATTAGATGTGTCTTAGGGATTATAGATTTGCAATTATTTCTGAGTACCCCTCAGTTTAGGGTTTCGAGTTGGGTTGACCGCAGGTGGGCCACCTGTTTAGGTTTTCGGGTTGAAGGCTTGGGGGATTTGTACTTGGGGTTGGCGATGCCTTTATGGTCGAAGCCCAAGGGGAGCTTCGTGACTTCCGCGGCACTTACCAAGGGTCCTCATAGTATAAGGATCTTAGATCAGGTCCATGATGGAACCCATGATTTTCTGAGACTTCCAAACTGATGATGGGTTAAGGTTTAGGGTTTAGGGTGCATCCTACACAGCTGCAGCCTGGACAGACCGTCCCTTTGCAAATGTACCTAGTCAAATGGGGCGTGAAAAAATTGGAGCTGATATGTGACCCATGATGAGACTATGGGGTCTGCGAGATAAGAGACCCAGATGTGATCTCCAATGTAGCGTATCCTTATGCTCAGGCTTATATCCACCGGAACAAGCTACCTCCAAAGTGTCTGAAACCTGGAACCCGTTTCGGTGAGCGTCTACAGCGTTTGTTGTGATGTGAAAACAGTGTTGACAAACCTGACAAACCTGTAACTTACTTGTCCAGTATCCCAGAAAACTGAAGGTTGATCTTCGGGGTTATACATTTGCCTACTCTACTACTAGGATAAGAAGCCATCTCTTTTTCCCCAGCATGTGCGACTGCCGGAAAGGCTGCGAAGCGGTCTGTCTGCAGCTTCGAAGGTCGTGAAATGTGTGGGTTGGACCAGTGACATAAATAAGTATATAGTGCATTATAGGTTGTTATCTAGAAATACGATGCTTCAGGGTTGCTTTTTTGGCTGTGTAGAAGGGACCATAAGCGTCAGAACGAGGTTCTATGCACAGGCACATACAAAAGCTTCAAGAATGAGGGGTATGTTCTTGCAGTATCCAAAAAGTCACAGAGCCACCCACACAGAATGAGATGTTGCAGCACTGTTCCGTCAGATCGACGTATGGAGGAGCACCGCTGTCCCATGAAGTCCAGAGAAAACTCGCCCGTGCAATGCTGTCAGCTATCCGTCGTCTCCGCTGCGGCGTGAGTGCTCTTGAGATGAGGGGCACGGCCGTGCTCGACAGAGTCAATCTCGGGCACCTTGCACCAAAGAGTAGGAGAGTTCAGGCTTCAAAATCCTAGGACAGGAGGTTAAGCCCAAGAGTCCGCAGATTTAGAGCTACTATAATTTTTTGCAGGCACAAGAATCGGAGGGTGGAAGTGAAATGTAAGAAGCTGCTTTCTAGACCCTCTTCGTAGCAACCCGCCTTGCAGATGGAGGGGTCCGCAGGCGGTGGCACAACTCCTTCTTCTGCCATCAAGAGCCTGGCTCGGAGTATGTGCTGATTTCAGATTTCGGGTTTCCGTCCGGAGTTCAGGTTGAGGGTTCAGGGTTCCAGACATGGGTTCGGGCACGGGGTTGTTGGGAGCCCTTTGGCTCTAGTTTGCCTGCTGTTTCCGGAAGATGGTGTGGCTCGAGAAATCACGGATCCGAGTCTGGCCTTGAAAGCGGAAAACAATTCAAAGCCTAGCCTCATCATGGAGCTTCTATGTGTTTGAGAAGCCCTTCAGCAGCAGATATGGGTTCGAACGCTGAACACCCCTTCCCTTTCCAGTCCCGAAGTAAGTCTCCGAAAGGTTTTTCACCAAAAGATTTTTCACCAAAGCTGTAAAAAGCATTTTCAACCGTGAACAATAAGTAATGTAGGGACCTCAATAGTTAGAATAGGATCTTGGGGTACACTAGACCATATTTAATTACAAGAAGGAACCACCAAAGTAGTATAGGCAATTACATACTAGTTTAGGCCCCTATAGTACCCCGGGCCTTGGCCGGCTGCATATCCCTGCTGCCACGGGGGCGGGCTTGCGCGGAGCGCCCGCCGGCTTTCAGCTTCTCCGGCCATGTAGCCAGCGAAGGTGCCTGGGTTTAAGGGCTTATAGCGTTGAGGGAAAAGGGGTTTAGGGGTTTAGGGTGTGGTGTTTAGGGGTTAGCGCTGGGTTGCGAAGTCGCTGATAGGTTGCTCTCTACTATAGGATCGTAACGAACATTAGAAAGAATTGCTATACAACCAACTCATGAACAACATGCTCCGCTTGTAGTGAACGGTTGTGTTGTCTGTTTGTCAATCTTGTGGCTGTCAATAGAATTTTAAACAAGATAAACCCTTGACCATATTTTAAACATACTATACTCCGCTACTTTACTGTACTATACTATACCTTCGTGTGACCCAGTAGCACGAAGTTCAAAGCCTAAAAGTACTTTCGCATGCAGGCTCGAAGACCATAGCCACAACATTTTATGGCACACGCAGACTTCATGGAATCCACTGGTAGCAGCAGCAGGTTTATACACCCCGTCATCAGCAACCGTCGACGTGCAACTATTAAAACCACAGCACACAAACAAAACATACACATGTTTATGCATATGTGTATACACACATACGCACATACATGTGTTTAAAGTTTATATAAATCATCTAGCGCACAGGAAGGCACACATCTGAAACTCCCGGCCGGAAGACCAAAGTCTTCTGCAGCGGCCAGGAGCTCGAGAAGAATGGTGCCATTCGTCTCCTCCAGGGAAGGCCCCCAAAGCCCTGCAGTAGCTGAGTACATAAGATTCAGATATAGGTCAAGGACGGACATCACTTTCGCCGTGGCCTTCGTCAAAAGAGTAATAAGTAGCAGCAGCAACAACAGCAGCAGCAACTGCAACATCCACTCACAATTGTTGCCAGCATCACCAACATGGTCATCTCGACCTTGCCAGCGTGATCACCCGAAAACAACTGCAGCAATGGAAGCACGAAGATGATAGTGATGGCGGCAGTTACAACGAATTCAATGGCCGGTCTCCTTCCCCTCTTGCGCAGTGGCCGCAGCCTGGGAGAGAGCCTGATGGCAAAATATCATGGCAGAGATACACGGATTCAGGGGCACATAATACTACAAACAATTAATAGCCCCCTGTGGATTGCACTTTGTTTCGGGACAGTTGTCGGGATCAGTGACTAGGAACACTTCGAGGATCATGAGACTTGCTAGGTCAGGTGGCAAATGGCTGAGTTGGGATTAGTTAAAGGCATAGCTGCATTACTAACCAGTTGTTTTGGGGCTTCCCCGAGCTCTTCAGCTCCTGTTTTTATAGGGATTATCATCATCCCTGGCTCCTTAGCTCCCCCAATACCAATGGGTAGATTACTTATAAACCTATTTACTAAGTCCCACCCTGTAATAGTGACTATAAGGCTTATACAAGGGCCCTATTATATTCCTATAAAACCACTATTACAGGGTGGGGGCCCCTTCTAATCTATTTCCTAAGTCCCACCCCCTAAACCCTAAACCCTAAACCCTAAGCCACCATCTTTCAAGCGAGGCTTCAGTTCCTGGTTCGTCACCTCTTCCCTGCTAGATTTGGGCACACCTATAGTCTCCATTGTAGTTCCTTTTTTGGTTTAACCAGTCTTATGTGTAGCATCCTAATTTTGAAAGGCAGCCCCCCAAAAAGGAATAGAATGGAGACTTTAGGCAACTTCCGGGTTCTGAAACTCGGAGGCTGCGCCTGTCAACATCGCGGTGGCAAACAGCTTATTGATGCGCATGTTCTGGTGTTATCGGCTATCGTATGGGTAGTTGTCAAAATTAGGGTCCCGGTTTGGGTACTCTAAACATTAAATTATGATAGGGACCCAAAAGGGGGCCATAATTTTGACAACCACCCGTATGTTTATGGTATACTATACCATAAAACTGCATGTTAAAACCCACAACCTTTCTCGCTAAAACTTTGTCTCCAATCCCTGAACCCTAGTCCCTTAACCGTTAACCCTCTCCCCGGGTTTTCCTCATCGCAAGCTACTTGGAGGGTCGGGGGACTTAGTAACTGGTTATTTTAGGGACTTATAAGTACCATAACCCCAATTAGGGTCCCTTGTAGGGTACTTATAAGTCTACTTACTACTTACTAAGTCCCCCGACCCTCCAAGTAACCCCCCAACCCATCAGGTCGAAACCTATAACTCTAAATGCCCTCAACCGCAACTCCCTTCCTGTAACGGCAGAGGTTTGCAAAGCCCTGAACCACCACTTGAAGTGGGGTTATAAGCAGAGTAACTATACTTATAACCCCGTGTTTAGGGACTGAAAACCCTACTTATAACTACCCATGAACCTCCAAGCAGGCCCTAAACCCTATGCCCTTATAGAATCCCTATAGATCCCTTCAAAAGGGACCCGTATAAAGGAACCCTTATAACTACCCATGAACCTCCAAGTAGGGTTTAGACTTCGAAGGTTTAGAGCTTGAGGCGCCTGGGCTGTAGGAGTTCAGAGTCAGCGCGTCCGCCAATTCCAAACCCCAAGCCGCAAACCTAAAGCCCAAGGCCTAAGCCCTACCTGTATCCCCAAACCATACAAAATAGTAGGTTATGACCCTCTAATTGTAGGGTCCCCTAAAACATTAGGTAAGCCCTAAACCCTGAACCCTAAACCCGTAAATCTAAAGCCCAAGCCCTAAGCCCTAGACCCGAAACCCTGAACCCTAAACCCATAAATCTAAACCCCAAGCCCTAAGCCCGAAGGTTGCCAACCTCGAAGCTTCGAGGGAAGCTACGAGCAGCGCGATTGCATTTTCCCTTAAAGCCATTTCCTTTCAGAGTTCTGTAAAGATACCATAAGGTCTAGGGTTTTGGGTAAATGAAATTAATTAATTAATTAATTCTCTAATTCATTAATTCATTAATTCATTAATTCATTAATTCATTAACTAATTCATTAATTCATTAATTCATTAATTCATTAATTAATTAATTAATTAATCGGGCCGTAGTTTGCTGAGTCGCTTGATCCTCCAAGCGTGGCAACCTCATACAGAACCAAAACCCTCAACCCCTAAAACTCTTATATATACCCGTAAACCCGAAACCAAAAGCCCTGGAACCCGCATCTCCTAAACACTAAGCCCCTAAACCCCCAACTCTAAACCCCAAAACCTCCAAGCCCTAAGACCCTGGAAGCCCCAAATCCCTAAACCCTCAACCCCACAACCCTTAAACCAACCCCTCAACCCCTAGACCCTAAACCTCTCAACCCTAAACCCTAAACCCCTAGACCTTAAAGCTGTAGACCCTAAACAATCGAGCCTGGTAGAGACGCCTCTCCGGAAGGCCCTGGGAACGGCACCAGTCGTCTACGGCTCCAGCCACACAGCGCCTTGGGGGTCTTTCGGGGGGTTGAGGTTTTGGAGCATTGCGGGATTTAGGGTTAGGGATTTAGGGTTTAGGAGTTTACGGTTTGGGGGCTTAAGGCTTGAAGCGTTTAGGGGGTTTGCGTTTAAGGGTCTTGGGTTTGCCGTTTGAGGGGTTTGAGGGGTTTAGGGGTCTTGGGTGTAGGATTGTAGGGGTATGGTTTAGGGTTTAGGCGTGGCTCAGGGTCTTTATGGGGTTTCGGGGTGCAGGGTTTAGGAGTGTCGCAGCTTGGGACTTCTGGGTACCGGGTATGGCATGTTGGTGCTATAAGAGAATACTATGATGTAGGGCTTAGGATTTCGGGCTTAGGGTTTAGGGTTTAGGGGTTTAGGGTTTAGGGCTTAGGATTTCGGGCTTGCGGACCTCATGGGACATGACTTGGGGTTTTAGGCTGCAGGGTTTAGATGCCGGTGGATAACAGGATTTTCCATGATTGTTGAGGTTTAGGTTTTTTTGGTGCTGCTTTTTGAGATCGGTGACTGATTTCAAGATCCTTTTGTGGTCTTGCGGCGCAGCTTAATCCATGAAGCCTAGATCCAGAGTCCTGCAGCTTACTGCTATAGATGACATCAACCCAGTACCGCATATAGCCTACCCTGACAAAACCCGAATTCCATTCTGCGTCCCCTCGCTCCGAAAATTCCGTTCTCTATTGCTGGTTGGTTACACAAGATCCTGAAACAGGTCGGACCGGCAAAGAAACAAAGAGGCGTTTCGTGTATGCTAAGCTCCCTTGTGCGCTAACTAAAATGAGCAAGTCTGTTCCTTAATTTAGACGTTCGTAGATAAGTAGGTCAGTCGGTCTATCCCTCGATTAAGAAAATCTACCTTCTCCCATAATGAGCAAGTATCTTCCATAAATATGACGTTTAGGAGTCTGTGGGTACAGCCAAACATGACAAGCCGACGAGCTCGCCAAGGCGCCGGAAGCGAAGGAAGGCCTCCAAATGAGTCGCTGGCTGCTTTAGGGATTCAGGGCTTGCTGCTTTCGGTTTGGGACTTAAAGTTGAAGTTTTAGGTCTAGAATTTAAGGTTGCCGTTGTGCCACATCTTGGGCTTGGCATCAGGACTTGGGGCTAGGAGGATTTGGAGGGCAAGGTTTTGGCGAATACGATTTAGGGCTTTGGGAATCGAGTGCGGTGCCTAAAGTATGGACGAGCTTTTGAGGTCGCGGCTTGCAAGGTTTAGCCTATCTGCGGCTTCGAAAGTTTGGGGTCAAACAT
Source organism: Symbiodinium sp. CCMP2592 (assembly GCA_905221615.1). Classification (NCBI taxonomy): domain Eukaryota; class Dinophyceae; order Suessiales; family Symbiodiniaceae; genus Symbiodinium; species Symbiodinium sp. CCMP2592. The sequence continues at coordinate 113,885 of CAJNDT010000288.1, read as the reverse complement.
GTCTACGCATGCCTGCATGCAGGCATGTATGCAGGCAAGGATGTGTCTGCACCCATGTGTTTATGTATGCATGCTGTATGGGTGTACAGCCACAAAAACACATTCAGACAAACATGCATACATGAAGAAACTCTTGTTTGCCTGCAGCACGCTCCGGCTTCATAGACGCGACTGATGCGACCCTCCTCTCTTGCCTCTCTAAAGCCCAAAAATTTTCGAAAACTACGAATCCTTCAGTCCGTAAACCCTAAACTTTGCACCCTAAGCCCGAAACACCTGCAGAGTGTGGGGCCTCCATGCGCTTCAAGTCATGCTCGCTCTGCTCTGAGCACTCAGCTGGCAGGGCTGCTGGGTCGAGTCCGTCAAACCTGGAACGGCTGCTTTTTCGGGTTTCCTTACTTGGAGGCCAAGGGGACTTGGTAGGTCGGTTATAGGTAAGGTGATCATAGGGGTAACTCAATTTGGTGTACTTATAACTCTACTGGTAACCTACTTACTAAGTCCCCTGGGCCTCCAAGTAAAGGGTTCTATACGGGATTTTTCTTTCGGGTCTACTTAAAGGATCAAGGGACTTAGCAACTGTGTATAGAAATAACAACGTAACCATACTTATACTTATTAGGATAACACCGATGAAGGTACCCACAACCGTATGCACTAAGTCCAATGATCCTTCAAGTAAGGGCTTAGAAAACGCCGAAACTCTGCAAGTAAAAACATCTCAAGTTTACAACAAGAGCCGACCAAACACCCCAAGACCCTGCCTAAACCTTCAAAGCTGTACTGACTGAAACCTTCAACTTTACGAACTGGAACCCACAAGCTTCGAGGGATGAATGCCTGCAACTTCAATATATAGGAGCTTCCATGAATATGTACAGTAAGTTTTGGGGGCTCTATACTTCGATGAATTGTTAATTACTGATAGTATCGTGGAACATCAATGAATAAGAGAGTCCATTTCTTTAGCCTTCCATACCACATCACCGTGTGGTCCCAAGGCTCAGCGACTGAAAATCTTCAAGGTTTAAGAAGCTGCAGTTCAGGGTTCAGGGATCATTTTAGGGTTTAGGGCTTAGGGTTCAAGGATCAGAGTCTAGAATGGGGTTTAAGGGTGTAGGGTTCAGGGTCAAGGGTCTAAGGCTTGCAAAACTTAAATACTACCAACCCCTGAAGCCCAGGCCCTAACCCTAGTCGCAACCCTGCGCAAACCCTTATCCCAAACTAAACCCCGGCCGCGGACCCAAACCTTAACCCCCAAATGTCTGCAATTTAAGGACATTTGTAACGAAATCATAGCACAACGTCAAGGTACAATCGAATCTACACCCCGAGACCCCCAATCCTGGGAGGCTTCAGAAGGTGGGATGAAGGTAGGTGGGATATTCCCAAATAAGAATCCTTATAAGGCATCTTTGGTCCTACCTACCTTCATTGCACCTGTTGAGGCCTCCGAAATCCTCGAACTATAAAATCACGTACGCCATGAAGCAGATGGCAGTCTGCCGCTGCCATTTCCTGGCGTGGCTTCGGGTTCAGGCTCTTTAAGGTGTCCCTCGCGGGACAAACGAGAACGTAAGATAACATAGTACAGCACACTATAGGTTGTCATAGACTATAATATACTACAAAACCCTCAACCCACCCTGAAGACATCACATCTTCGAGCCCCCTGTGCGACCTCAGGGGCTCATCAAGCACTATGACTAACAACCGAGATAGAACTACTTGGCCGTTTCAAGATGCTGCTGTCTTGTAGCTTTGGGCCGGCCCATGTGTTTTTGCAAAACCTGACCTTACGCGAACCCGAAACCTCCCTACGAAGGGTACTTTCACAAGCCAGTGAGACGCCCTGCAACAAGAACAGAAGAGTTTGTGTTGCGACGACGATGTAGGGTTTAGAGAAAAGTTGTGTAGAGCCCCTGTGACTCTGACATTAGAGCTTGTATTACGGCCCTGGAGAACAAGTGGGTTTTGGTAGGCTCACTGGCCCAAAACCCAAAGGAATAAAAGTTGAAACTTTCAGAATCGACTACCCTATAAACACCCCAAAAGTTGAAAAGTTGAGTTTAGAGCCAATAAGTAGGTTAAGGTATACTGCAGGTTGAATGGCCTTTTGTTGGAAGTGCCTTGGTCGCTCTGGCACTGCTTGGCCCCCACCGAGAGTCCGGGGGCATCTACAGTTTGTGGTTTCGGGTTGTTGTCAGCTCATCCTCGGGTCCATGAGGGCCTCTGGAGGAGGGTCTTGTTGAGCTGTATAAGTTTTGAAGACGAGGTACGAAGACCGCGGTCGCATCACGCTGTCCCTGAACAAACCCTAAACCCTGAACCCAGGTCCTGAGATCATCTGAACTTTAGACCCAGCCCAGCTCCCGTCCGCCACCTCAAATTCCAGCTCCAGATTCGGCCAAGGCTCATCGATCACCGGCTGAATATGGTCCAAGTAGTGGGACACCAGCCCTGGCAACCCTAAACTCTGGCGGCAATGCAACAAGGATTTGTACAAAACTGTCGGATTGTTTTTTCCAATTCGGTTGCGGGCGTTAGGACGTTGCTGGATTGGATAGGGACGACAGGTACCACTTTTTCCTACATGCTTCACACAACGAAATAATTGGAAGGGTACACTGCGTAATACACATGGAGTTTTCAGACCAGCAAGGTACTGTATGCGAGAATGGGTGGCACCACTTCGTACGTTTCTGTTTCATACGGGGAACGTTAACCCTTAACCTTAATCATTAGATTAGGGTTTCGGAGTATAACAACATAAGCCAAGAGGACTTTGAAAGGGAAACTGAATAGCTAAATATTCAAACCCTCATGCGGTACCCTAGACTCTAGACAAGAACCACTAGATCGACATCCTACCTCCAACCCGGGACCCAAATCACCGGGCCTTAGTAGTACGGAGAAGAATGTTCGGGGTCATAGTCTAGTATCATCAAATAGGGAAAGAAGTCGTATTGCGGTGCAAATATTATACATGCCCCCCATAGTATACCCCATCTTCGCAGAGCAGAGCACTTGAAATGGCCGTGTCCAAGTCCTCGGACATGACAGCATCGCCCACTGCACTGAACGCCGTCGACATGGCAGAAAGGCGGCTTGGGGCTCAAGTGGAGTAGGGCTGCAGAGAGACTCCGAATGACTAAGCCAAACAACATGAATGGAATATCCGTTTGGAAGTCACCAAGACCTATATAGGCCAAACCGACAACTGAACTTTTTGGCTGGTTTTTCATAGGGGTGGAGACTAGCTTCCAGGGTCATGAATGCAAGTGCTATGAAGTAGCCAAAAGGTGCAGAGATCTTTCCCTCTCTCTCTCGCTCTGTCGTATATGCATTATGTAGTGATTGTTTGGTGTTCAGGTCCGAGCATCATCTCTCCGATGGCAAGAAGTGCCAACCACAAAGTACACGCCAGTCATGAACCAAACACGACAAACGATCTAGCCCGAAGCACTGAAACAATGGGTTTGGTGCTTTTGAGTTTGGGCTTGGGGTTTCGCTCTGGGGTTGTTAGGGTTTGCAGTGTGCCTTCAACCATTATATTAAGGCCCCATGATGCAAGTTTAAGGTATCTCCTAAATCGAGCCGTAAAATTTTCTTCAAGGGGCCCTAAAACCCTTAAGGCCAATTTAAAGGGGCCCCCCTAGGTATTTGGGTTTAGGGCTTAGAGTTTATAGGTTGTGGGCTTAGAGTTGAGGGTTTAGGGCTCAGGGCTTTGAGTCTAGGCTTTACCCTGGGGATCAACATAGCCCAAAAGCCGGTTTAGGGTTTAGGGCCCAAAAGCCTTAATTAATATATGAGTCTTTAGATCCCCAGGGTTAGGGTTCAGCTCGGGCAAGCCTGGCCTCGACTCAGAGAGCTTTGAAGACCTCCACAAGGAGCAAGGACACCTGGCTTGGAGTTGGAGTTTAGGTCCTAGGGTTTAGGGGGTCCTAGAGCCTAGGGTTTAGAGGTTAAGGGTTTAGGGTGCAGGGCTCAATTTTTGTTTGAGCCCGTTTTGCACCCAACAATCCAACTTGCTGGTCGAAGACCACTTAGGTCAAGGGTCGGCAGATTTGCCGAGAAATGGACTCCCTCACGAGGCATTGGGTTGAGGCGTTTCGGGTGTAGGGTGTAGAAACCCTAAACCCTAAACCCTGAACCCTGAACCCTAAACCCTAAACCCTGAACCCTGAACCCTAAACCCTAAACACCAAACCCTAAAGCCTAAAGCCTAAAAGCTACACCCTGAACCCTAAACCGTAAACCAGAAAAAAAACACCAAACCCTAAAGCCTAAAAGCTACACCCTGAACCCTAAACCCGGTTTAGGGTTTAGGGGTTTAGGGTTTAGGGGTTTAGGGTTTAGGGGTTGGGATTTGGGTTTCTACTGCTCCTGTGCTGTTTCGGACTTTCGGGGTTCGAGGGCTCTGGATTTGGGGACTTGGTGAGTTTCTGCTTCCCAGAGACTCCAAAACCCTTCAATTAAGGAATATACCTTAAATTATATTAGGGTTCCCACTATGATTCCAGGTATATTCCTTAGTTAAGGGGTTTTAGAGTCACTTGGTTCTTTGTGCTTGGACGCTTTTACAAGCTAAAGACAAAAGATTCATCACTCCTCCTCAAATTCGTCGACTGGGGCAACACGGTGTGCAAGTACTGCAGGAATCTGAAGAACTAGAAATGCACGCAGTTTTGTTGTGTTCCTTTTCGGGGTCTGTCTATCTGAGTCTATCGAGTCTTAGCAACAGGTGGCCCTAAGCCCTACACCACAAGGTTTTGAGGGGAACAGTTTGGCCTGTCATCTATATAGCTCTCTGCCCACTACGTCTTTGCTTTGATCTTCTCTTCTTCTTGCTCTCCTTGCTTGTCCAGTTCCCAAGCGGAACTAGAGGTTAAACTTTGGAGTTGTATAATGGAGTTTCCTCCAGTTTCGGCTTGAGGTTGGGTGCAGGCCGTTGAATGATTGAGGATACGGGGAAGGTATGACTTTCAGCTGCTTTAGTTTAGCAGTTCAGGACGATTCGGGGGCCTGGAATGTTACGCTTTCACAGGTTCGCATCCTGGAGCAAGTATATTGCACAAGATAGATCGAAAGGAATTCTACAAGACTGATGATCCTTTCTGATAGTCACTGATACATTTGATAGTGTATCAGGCAACCGTCGTGCCCACGGGCGCTGCTCATTAACTCCTACGTCCGTACCCCGGATCCATCATTTGCAGAGGACAAGGGACAAGGGCTCCCTGATGGGACCCTAATCTACGTAGCAGGATCCTCACGACCCAAAGGGTCCTAGGTACCGCTATGGGGGATGCCTTCCCAAATCATCATAACAACTCCTTAAGCGTTATATGGAAACCCTACATTTTACCATACACCCTAAGGGTCAATGTGCCCATATGATATGCACTTAGGACCGAACGTACCTAAGTAGGGACTACTGTATGAATACATGGACCCCTAGGGATAGGTACTTACTGTTGATGATATAATCCTGCATCACCTTAAGGACCCCAAACTATGCGAGTAATGGTATATTCCTTATAATGGGTAATGCAGGATTTCTATCATCAACCGTAGGACCCTTTGAGTGAAAAGCACCTCAGAGAGGATCCGAACTCGGTCTGTGGCCCCGGGCGACGCTCCCCGCGAAGCTTCCACTCTGTACGGCAAAGCCAGCCGCCCAATAGCCTCGAACGTGCCGTTTTAGTTTTTTTTAAAGGTGCAACGGCCTTTTCTGTGTCTGCAGCGTCAGCCCGCCTCGTTGAGGCGGTTTGGGGTTTAGGGTTTAAGGTTTAGGGCTTAGGGTTTAGGATCCAATAGCCTCGAGCATGCCGGTTTAGGGTTTAGGGCTTAAGTTTTGGGCTTAGGGCTCAGGGCTTAGGACCCAATAGCCTGGAGCATGCGGTTGCATGAAGGGGCCATATTCACTACACTGGGGTATTTGGACACATGATACTTGTTCTTGTATGATTGTATTTGGACTAGAAGCATGATAGTAGATTTGGCACAAATTCTTACCAATTGTTCAGACTCCTACTTATACTGTGGTTTTGGGTCTGGAGCTCCGGGGTAATAAGGTGTTCAAATTACTGATGAAGGTTGAGAGTTTGGGATTGCAGGTTTGGGACTTATGGAGGTTCCACAGAGAAGGGTTCGGGGTTTGGGTTGCAAGGTTTGGTGTGCGGCTAAATGGTTTGGAACCCCTGGAAGGCTGTCTTTCTGCTTCCACCGCCGTTGTGCCACCTCGCCGTTGATTCTTGCTCTCCATGCTTTGGCTGCCGCCGAAGCCGTTGTCATCGCGGTCACGCCTGCGGCTGGTGCCGATGGTGCTGCTGCTAAGCTGGGGCTGTTGATGCAGCGATTGCTGATTGCAGGAAGCTGCAAC
>CAJNDT010000288.1:55000-102500 GCA_905221615.1 Symbiodinium sp. CCMP2592 | reverse complement strand
CCCGACAAAGTTGAGAGGCTTTGGGGATACAGCTGAGGGATAAGAAGATTAGGGTGCTTAAAGGTTATGATTCCCTGCTACGACCTCTGTGGCTCAATTCTAGAGCTCAAGCTTGCTGGGCATGGCACTTCAAGACTTTCTGAATGTTGGGGTACCGTATTTGGATGTCCTTATAGTAAGGATCCTTGTTCTTGCGTTCTGGGGTCCTCATTTTCTGGGGTCCTCACTGTCTGAAAAACTTGAACATCTCATGTAGTAGCATATTAGGCTTCAGATCCTGCCGAGCGTCAAGAGGACAATGGCACCCACCCAATTGTGTACCTGCGGGCTGGGTTAGGCTAGGGGCAGGACCCATACCCTATGAGACTTGCAATTTTAGGGTGCCGTGGGACACGACATAGTGCATGTTCTTTGTGCTGACACGCCTTGCCACATTCCAGAGTTCCGAAGCGAAAGTTGCACACAATGAAAACAATCAAAGCCCTAAACCCTAAACCCTTAAGCCCTGAACCCCGATAAACTCTAAAGCTACTTCTAAGGTCCCCGGCAACCCGAGTTCAGGACTCCATACCCTAAGGCTCAACGGACTGGAACTACTGTTGATGATATAAATCCTGCATGACCTAAAGGGCCCTAAACTATGGGAGTTATGGTATATTCCTTATTCTGGGTAATGCAGGATTTATATCATCAACCGTATTGTGCAATGTGCCGGGACCTACTCTGGACTCAAGCCCGACTACTAGCATGCTGAAGCTGCTGTGCCTGGGCAGTTTCCTCAGCTAGCATAGGGGCCTTAATGATTAGAATAGGGTTTTGAGGAACCCCCCAAAATAGTAGTGTTACTGATAATTGTTTAATTAGGCCCCTATATTACACTTTCTAGTACGAAGCATCACTCCTTACTTCCCAACCAGTCGAAAAATGCTGCAGTGCACGGTCCAATGCTTTGCAATATCGCCGCATTTGAGGAACGTCACGTATGGAGGCACGAACGGTCTAACAAAGGCTGAGCGGAATCGGCACCGTGGTTACGGTGATCATAAACAAGATACTGCATCCTACTGTCCTGCTTGCTTTGCTCTAGATGAAATCCCGAAAACGGCCTTAAGCAAAAAGCTCTCTCGATGTCAGGAACAACCCTAAACCCTTAAACTCTAAAGAACAGCAACGGAGGCGGCACCGTGGAATCGCACTCCTTACCTGGTTCTTACAAAGGTTTTGGGTTTACTTGGAGGCTCATAGGTGGTTACAAGGGTTTTGGGCGTTTAGGGCCTAGTGCTTAAGGAGTTTAGGAGTTAGGATTTAGGGAGTTTTGGGTTTAGGGCTTCGAGAATTTAGAGTCTACTTGGAGGCTCATGGGTAGCTATAAGTGGGGTAATACGGGTTATACAGATATTTACCCTACTTCACTTACAGCTACCCGTGAACCTCCAAGTATGGGGTCTTCGGTCCAACGTTCACTTGGGGACTGAAATATTTCTTGGTGTGTTTTGGGGGATTTAGCGTTTGGGTGCTTTCGTGCGGGTTGAGCCCTTGAGCTGGAGGTGAGCCAGGTTCACTTGCAGGCGTCTGGTCGAGGCTGGGTGAGGGTGAAGGTGCAGTTTGAGGTTAGGCTAAAGGCATCCTTGAAGCCTCAACTCCTGAATACGGTTTAGGGTTTAGGGTTTAGGTTTAGGGTTACCAGCTGTTTCGAAGACTCACTGGGCTTGGCCAGGTCGCAGGATGCATGAAAGCAACTTTGGGTTTAGGGGTTAGGGTGTGATCGATGAAAACGGGGGCCCACTTGCACCGAGGTGCTGTTCATCAACGGTCAAACAGTTCAGAAGTTTATGATCGGGGTCATATATATATATATACATATATATATATATATATATATAATATGACACCCACGGAAACAGCTGATGCCATTCATTCTGTCCCTGTTTGGCGCGGCCCACACTTTCAAGCTGGGTTTAAATGTGTGGGCCATCGTACACGGCAGCTGCCTAGCTTGACATCCTTACTTGCTACGTCACACTGCCCAGCTGCAATCAACACCAACTGCGGCTGAGAGGCTCGAGAAGTACAGAATGGTGCCGTATATCACCCTGCATTCGCACACTTCCAGAAAGGAGCATGCGGATTCTCTTCAAAGGGACCAAAGTTATGCTCACAACAAGCGTCATCGTCGGCGTTGTAATCGACATAGTAACTGCAATAATGCTGATAGTGCTGATAGCGGTAGCACGAACGGTACTAGTAACATTAGATTAAAAAGAAATTAAACAGGTTCAGTATAGTAATGATGCTCCCAACCATGGTCAACAGCAATGCTATCGCCACGACGACCATTCTCACCGCGGTCGTCATCCGGTTTAGGGTATAGGATTTGTCACGGTCTGTATAAGGGGAACTCCAGAAAGTTGGAATATGGATTAATGGTAGGATCCCCTATAATTTACCTTAAAGGGGCTACGATAATGAAATTCCAACTTTCTGGCTTCTACTGTAAGCCAGCAGCTACAGCAGCAAGACTTTTCCTTATCGCTTCCGTTCCTGCACAACTCGGGACTCCCCCTCACACTCCGTCGAATGGCAGAAGCGAAGTCTTTAATAATTTAATAGAGGGGCGTTAATAATTAGCCTAGGGTTTCGGGGTATTGTAGGGGCCTTAATAACTAGAATAGGATTTCGGGGTGTTTTATACTAGAACTATAATAAGGAACCCCGCCAACTAGTATAGGTAATGTAGTAAACGCCTGTAAGACCCCGTATTTCAATCACTATAGACCGCCTCGTACAGGAACCCTTTAAAGGAATCCTATTATACTAATCCTTGTAGGCCCCTATATTAAACTTTAGGGCTGGCCTGGGTATCCCACATGGTTTGATCAGATGCAACCTGCCCCTATGGGAGTTTCTGCAAATAGGTGACCCTAATATAGTACCCTAAATAGTAGGATCCTTGTTACAAGGATCCCAAAGTAAGGTACCCCTAAATTTCGGAGACTCCCATATTTCGGAAAGTCTGAAGACTGCAGGTTATGGTCTTAGGGTTTGGGTGCACCGCATTTTTCACGTACCGACTCTAAACCGACATGGATGACACTAGCTCGCAATGTAGTGCTTTCTTAAGTGTCCATGATCGTCTGCTCTACATGAGGATCCAAACGCTTCGCCAGCCACCCTGAAGGCTAAGCACCCCAAACCTTAAACCACGAACCCTAAACATTGAAGTGAGTCTTTGCAGGCCGAGGAGCCAAATGAAAGTAGGGCAAGACATGCACTGCATGAAGCGCTGACCTTAGCAGTCGCGCTTCAAGGTTCACGGCGTTTTGGGGGCCTACGGTTTAGGCTTTTGGGCTTGAGGGTTTAGGGCTCAAGCTTACAACTTTAAGGTTTAGGGTTGAGCTTGAATTTGAGAGGGTTCGGCCGAGATTGTCAAAGACTTCGACACCCAGCGCGAACGAAAAAACCCAAACCAACAGAAACTAAAAAAAATGGCACCGCCATTAGAGCCAACAAAATACTGATTTCCTTGATAATACAACAGGAAAGTGGACAATGTTAACAATATGGCAACAGCAAGAAGAAGAACCGCCAAGCGGCAGAAGACCAGGACTCCGGAGTCAGAGGCCTGCTCTGCGGCAAAGGGGGAAAAGATACCTAGAATGCCCTTACTTAGGGGTAGAGGGTGCCTTCCTTGAGGTTAAGCGTCAGTTTAGGGTTTGAGGCTTATGGTTTGAGGTTAGCGTTTGCGGCTTAAGGCTTAAAGCTTGGAACTACCCGGACCCGAAGTATGCATCAGGACTTAGGCTTTCAGTCCGGGCCTCAAACTAAAACACATTTCGCGTTAAGACTACAGTATCACTATAGGTTTAGGAGTTCAGGTTGTTCTTATAACTGTGTTCCTGGTACAAACCCTGAACCCCCAGCCTCTACATCCTCAACCCTAAACCCTGAAATCCTAACTATGTGCTGCTTTGCTGTTATCATCAGCCGCCTAAGGCTTAGGCGCGCGCACGTTGCTTCGGCGTGTCTGCAAACGACCAGGAGCTGATCTTCTTGCAAAGACTACGAGTTTAGGGTTTAGGGTTTCGATTCTCTCTCTTCTTCAACAACCGGGCCCAAGAAGGCTCAAACTTTCTGAGATAAGCCAAACATGCCAGTCCAAGAAGTTTCAAGTTCTGCTGTTGGCTATCTAAGTTCTCTTTCTCACATCTACCCAGAATGCGGACCTTGACAGCCATGGAAGGCTAAATACGTGGATCTATCTACTCGCAACGAAACGACATCGCAGCCTTAATTTCGTCTTCCATGTCCGAATCAAGGTCGAACTGCTGTTGCGCCTCCTGAACAAAATTGGGGGTTCGAAGATCTGGAACCCTACTGAAGGAACCACAACAGTTAGAACAGGGCTTTTGGGGTGTACTATTATGATATGATTATGTAAGGACTATACGGGGGTATGACTACGAATTATTCAGACCTCTACATGACATGATTTGCGGGGGGTTTCTCACCCAAATCTGGGACTTGAAGCGTGAAACCCTACGCCCTACATCGCAAGAGTCGAAACCCTGAAACACAGGGGCCAATGGCCCTTTGACCTATATAAACTTCGCGATCGTCTCTCTCTGTCAGTCAGCGAAATCCTACGCGTCAATGCTCCTATCACGACAGCTGGTACTGATCTGACGCGTGGCCCATGAGGAGATTAGATTCATTCACGGATGTCAGTTGCATGTCTATCTATATATATATACACACACATACATACATTTTTCCACATGTGGCTTCCAGTGCCTCCGGCCACTTGGCACTCGTTGGCCTTCGCATCCTCTCTTTTTGGGTTTGAGAAGTTTCATAGTTTCATAGGGCAAAAAAACCAAAGATTCCGGGAAATAATTCATGATAGCATTCCCCCTAAAGTCCCGACATGAGTGTGCGATGCTATGCCCCAAACCTTACACTACTTTGTTGCAGCCCCGTATTTTTATAATAGCCACTGATAACCCATATCCCGCTTCTAATTTATTCAAGCGCTCATTCCCAACAACCATTCATACGCTTAAACCCTATCCTGCCAGGTATGGTCGCCAGATATCTCCAAACCGTAAACCCTAAAACTCTAAGACTCTAAACCCTAAACCCTCAAACCCTAAACCCCAAAACCTGAACCCTAAACCCTGAACCCTCAAACCCTAAACCCAAAAACCTGAACCCTAAACCCTGAACCCTCAAACCCTAAACCCCAAAACCTGAACCCTAAACCCTGAACCCTGGACCGCATACCCTGAAGCGTAAACCCTAAACCCGCGGATCCGAGAACTCAAAACTACCCTAAACCCTAAACCCTAATATAGGGGCCTAAAAGATTACCTATACTGTTGTGGGGGTTCCTTAGTGTAATTGTTTTATGCTAATTATTGAAGCCCCTATGTTAAACCCCCGGATCCGAGAACCCAAAACTCTTCGCTCAGACCGCACAACTACACCCGCCGATGTCCCGCGCCCTCTGCTTGCGCACCATGTACTCCAGCCTCGGGCATTCAGGGATTCAAGATTGGGGCCTTCATAATTAGACTAGGGTTTTGGGGCCCAACATACTATAAGGCATATAAACAAGGAGCCCGCCAAAAAATGGTATATTTGGTTCTGAAGGCCCCCATTTTAGGGGGTTCAGGGCCGCGGGTCTCGCTAGTGCCTGAAGTTCCCTGCAGCTTCGAAAAAAACTCGAATCTTGTACTCGGATGAGGACTTACAGTAGAAGCCCAAACGTTGGAAACCCAATAGCCTCAATCCTTAAGAGTGATGGAAAGGGAATCCCAGCACTATCTGGCCTTGCTCCGGTTTCCAACTGAATGGGGTTTAATTACTGTATTGCAGCTTGCCATCCTTGAGCCATGAAATTATTTGAATAGTCCTTAAAGCTTGAAGTACCATGCAGACATCGTCCTGGCTGAATAATGCAAACATGCCATAACATTTAGGGCGGACACCCCTGTGCTTACGTAAGTTGTCGGTGTTTCCGAAGAGCTGAAAACACATAGGGTCTAGGCCCTGAGTCCTACGGCCTGTAGCTCAGTGGTTAAGGTAGCCGGGTACCTATTTGTTTTTACAACTTAACCAAGTCGAGTTCAAGGGTGCACTTTGGGCTATCCCTAATATCCCTAATAGGGGTTACAAGTATAATCACCCTACTTACAACCCCACTTATAAGTACCCATGAACCTCCAAGTAGACCCTAAACCCGAAACCCCCTAAACCCTATAGAACGCTTAAAGGAACCCCTTACGCATTATAACCCCACTTATGCCTGCCCATGAACCTCCAAGCAGGTCCGAGAGGCAATTCCTTGTTCGCCAGCTTTCGGTTTGCATTGCACAGGCCACAGATGCCTCGCATGCTGGTAGAAGTAGTAGTAGCAGCATCAGCAGTCGTAGTAGTAGCAGGAGTAGTAGGAGGAGTAGTAGTAACAATAGCAGTAGCAGCAGTAGTAGCAGTAGCAGTAGCAGTAGCAGTAGCAGTAGCAGTAGCAGTAGCAGGAGCAGGAGCAGGAGCAGGAGGAGCAGGAGGAGCAGGAGGAGCAGGAGCAGGAGCAGGAGCAGGAGCAGGAGCAGGAGCAGGAGGGGTAGGGGTAGGAATAGGAGTAGGAGTAGGAGTAGGAGTAGGAGTAGGAGTAGGAGTAGTAGTAGTAGTAGTAGTAGTAGTAGTAGTAGTAGTAGTAGTAGTAGGAATAGTAGTAGTAGGAGTAGTAGTAGTAGTAGTAGTAGTAGTCGTCGTAGCGGAAGTGGTACAGGTAGCAGTTCTGTGGTAGCAGCAAAGACAAAATGAAGCAGCAATACTGGCGAGCAGGTAGTACATACTAAGACGAGAGCGCTAACAGTCGCGCTGCGTTAAGAGCCTGTGCGATTGCCGGCTTACAGTGTTCGGCACACCACGGCCTGAATGTCATGAGGCTTCTAGGAACCAGGCATTGCTGAAGCCAGAGCTTGGGAAGTATTCACAGGCAATGAATATGACTAGTCTCTCTCTCTCTCTCTCTCTCTCTCTCTCTCTCTTTCTCTCTCGGTATATGTATATATATATATATATATATATATACATACACATCATCGGTATGAAAAAAACTGTATACACATGGACGAATAAACGCGTCGGGATGTGTCGGGAGGATGTGCGTCAAGATGTTCTTTTTCTAAACACCTCTTCATAGTTTCTCGTGCGGAACGTCTCAGAACGCTCTTGTGGTGGCCGACAAGTGCTTTCTCTTGACACCTTTACCTGATCCCGAATCGAAGCTTCGAACCCGATGCCCCCAGTCGCCGGTCACCGATCCTGGAAAGAAGAGGATGACTCCGAGGGCACCCGTCACGGCGAGCCACAGCTGCAGCCTGGATTCTACAAGTTCAGAAAACCTGTTGTTTTGAGGTTTAGGGTTCAGGGTTTACAATCAATACTTCCCAAACAGACAGGTGCATATCTTTGATCTTTCTCAAGTTGAGTCTACCTTGAATCTACTCAAACCTGCTTTCTGTAGGGCCCCTGCACATTCCATACTGGGGCTTGTAATAAGTACCTACAATCTACAAAAATTAGGGCATAACAGGTTTAAGGTTGGGTATCCGAGCATCTGGAAGCTTCGCAGAAGCTTAGCCGAACATCCCAAATGCTCGATCTCTAAACAATCGAACTTGGGTCGGTGCTAGCCTTTCCAGACAGGCCTTACCAGTCAAGATTTTGCTGTCTTTAGTGAGAACCGCCAGCTGCGTAAATGGAAAGTTATGCACGACTGACGAAAGGCTGAGGCAGTGCATGGCTTGAGAAGCCAGGGCCAGGGTCCAGGAGTAGCACAAGCCGCGGCTGCTGCTGCTGCTGCTGCTGCTGCTGCTGCTCCTCTTGCTACTACTCCCTAGCCCTTAAACCCATTATGGCTACTACTCCCTTAAACCCCAAACCCTTCTGAACCTTAAACCCGAAGCCCTAAACCCACTACGAGTATTGCTGCTTCTCCCCATGTTTGCCGGGGCACGGCTTGTCGCAGGGTTTGTTCCAGGACGTCACTGCGATGTAAAGTGCGATGCCAAGAGGAATCGCTTCCAAGATGACGGCCTCTGTCGCTATAGCGCTTCACAACTCGTTGATGGGGACTGTAAAGTCTTATGTGAGGATTTCGGGTTCTTGAGGCTTGGTGTTCAACGCTAAATGCAGGCATACGGTTTTTGGAAAGAAGTAACTGTGTCAGTATTTGGGTAAGTAGATGAGCATTGAATTGTTGTGTTGGAGTTGTCCTCTGGGGAAGGCAACTCGAAGGTGTTCACATAAAGTTTTCGTTCGGGTTGTATACATGATCCCGGGTAGAGCTCTATCGGGTTCCGGGGACGTAAACGACCTTTGATATGATTCCAATGGTCCAACCTTACTTAGAAATTCCAGCTAACCGACACGATGCTTCATCTGCTAGGCTCCAACAATGCTGGGCATCATGTGCCGCAAACCCTAAGCCGAAAACCAAAAGGCTCCGTCTACCATCTAGGTTTACATGCCAAAAACTACGGAGCAAAGGACAAACAAACAAACCAAAAGTGACGCACAATAGGATGGGCATGTACTTCTATGCTGGTCGTCCTCATGCACTTGACCCTACCCCTCTGGACCTTGACCCCTACACCCTGCCGCGTAGACCCGACCCCAAAACACTTAACCCCAAAAATTCTTGTAACCCCAACTGTGTTGCTTATAACGTTACTTCGTAAGTCCCATGATCCTAAAAGAAGGGATTTGTCATCAAGGCCCTCTACCGAACCTATAGTATGTACGGCCGACTGAAGTTTACAGGCCGCGTTGCCCCAGCCGCAAACACCCAAGTGCTTGACCTTTAAGACAATACAACGGTTTCGGGGGATTTAAGGGGTTAGGGTTTTAATTCGGGTTTAAAGGTTTAGGGCTTTTCGAGGTTTAAGGGTTTAGTGGTTTAGGGGTCAAGGGAGCGGCGTGCGGGTAGGGGAAAACCGTATCAAAACAGCCCCAAGACCTTATGCCGTATGTCCTGTTTGGAGGGTCGGGGGACTTAGTAAGTAGTTAGTTTCTAGAGTTATAAGTACCTTAATAGGGATCCTAACTGGGGTTATGGTGCTTATAAGCCCCTAAAATCGCCAGTTACTAAGTCCCCCGACCCTCCAAGTACTCTAAACCCTAAACCCTTATAGAATCCCTATAGATCCCTTTAAAGGAACCCTAAAGGAACCCCTTATAGTTACTAAGTCCCCTAAAGACCCTCCAAGTGGCGCCTTGGGCACTTACGGACACAAAGTGATAACACTTCACATTCACATGGGTGGTTCTCAAAATTAGGGTCCCCTTTTGGGTCCTTAGTATAATACGGCACCTATTATTTAGGGTACCCAAAAAGGGACCCTAATTTTGACAACCACCCACATGGGTTAGTGGTTTGAGAGCCCCAAACCCTAAACCCTAGACCTTATGAGAACCCTAAACCCTAAACCCTAATTAGACCTTATGAGAACCCTAAACCCTAAACCCTAGACCTTAACCCCTAAACCCTAAACCGTTTAGGGACCCCACCGCAGCAACAGCTTTGACGACGCTCGTCCCCCCGCCGCTGGTAACGTTGACCAGCTGCCTTGGATTTGGGATTAAGCGGCGTTCCCAAACTAAACGGGTGGTTGTCAAAATTAGGGTCCCTTTTTGGGTACCCCCTTTTTAGGGACCCCAAATATTAAGTGCCATATTATATTAAGGACCCAAAAAGGGACCAACCACCCAAACCCTAAACTTGAGACGGCTCGGTTCAGGGTGCCGGGTTTGGGAACTCCAACATACATACTTGGGCCTTGATAGTTGCAATTTAGAAGCTGCCCCCACCCTGTAATAGTGACTGTAAGGATCATATTAGGGCCCTATTATATTCCTATTATACCACTATTATAGGGTGGGGGCAGCTTCTAAGTTGCAATTGGCTTTCGGTGGGATAACCTAATTAGTCGAATTGTAAGAAGGAGCCTGAGGGATGTTATGGCTAAATGCTTCAGACCCTGTCTTACCCCCCTCCCCCCCAGTAGGACATAAAACTTACCTTTGGTTCGTAGGGAATGGAGGAATGGCGCACAATTATAACTACTATTACTACCATTCTTCCATTCCCTACTAACCAAAGGTAAGAAAGAAGAAAGGTTAACCATGTTTAAATTTTCAAGCTAGACGCCCTGGCCAAGCCATTTAAACACAAACCTCGGCCCGGTTTAAGGTGTTAGTGTTACTGTTAAGCGTACTTGGAGGGTCGGGGGACTTGGTGACTGGTTATTTTAGGGACCTATAAGTACCATAACCCCAATTAAGGTTCCGTTTAGGGTACTTGTAAGTCTACTTACTACCTACTTACTAAGTCCCCCGACCCTCCAAGTAGTGGCCCTTTCTCCACTGCAACAGCGGGTCTAGCTCCTACCTCTTCCGAGGTTTTAGGGTTTAGGGTCTGGGGCTTGGGGGCTTTTAAGCGGTGTTAGACCCAGGATGACATGATGACCCGAAGCAAGCGACCGAATCTCTTGGAACCTCAGGAATCTTGGCTTGGCTGCGTGGAGGCCAATATAGAAGCCTAGGGCTTAAGGTTGGGCTTAAATTCAAAGCTGAAAGTTTTGGGCTTAAGGTTTATTAATCATGACTCAATACCAATTGTGTGAAGGCCACTTTACCCCAAAACCTTAAAAGGAACCTTATTCCCAATAGTCATGAAGGCCCCTATGCCAAGGGCCTACTTCAAGGATTTCGTCTGTTGGGAATTTATTATTGACGTTGCAGATTTAAAGTGCTCATAGGGATATAGGGTATACAGTCGCTAAGCCCTAAACTCCTAAACCTTAAACCCCTTACTTAAACCCTAAACGCCTCGGGATTTCGGGTGGATGGTCCAGGACTGGGTTTTTATATCAGCTACATGGCCAACAATGTGTCCATTTAGGGCTTGGGGTTTAGCCTGCAGGCCTACAAGCATTTGGGTGACTTTCGAGATTGATTGAATTTCAGTGGTTCATCACCGGACATCACGGTGAATACTGTTGCTTCATTATGAATTTTGAACATTGCTATAAACCCTATATAAACGATAAACCCTAAACGCTAAACCCTAAACGAACCCTAAACGCTAAGCCTGTCACTGTCAGGCAAGCTTCTGCGTGGAGATGCGCTCGACAGGCTCGTTCCTGTCGAGTCAGACAGAGCGACAGTAATAAGGCTGAGCCAATCCTTCCCTAGGGATCTAAGGACTCATGTATTAAGGCTTTTGGGCCCAAAGACCATACTACATAAGGCTTTTGGGCTATTTTGATCCCTAGGAACTTTCACCCACATAGCTACACTATGGTCTGGGCTTATACAGTGTGTATAATACTCCAGCATTGAAAAGTTTGTCGTTGCAACTCTGTTGCACCGCCGAAACCTACACCCTAAACTAAGAACGAACGTTAAGAATAAAATCTGACCCCACAGCCCTAAACTAAACGCCAGAACTGTTTATTAACAGCCCTGCAAAAGCTTTCACTCCTCAAGCTTTCGATACAAAATAAAGAGCATGGCACTACTATGAGTTCCTTGGATAGCTTCTCGGCTTCTCGGGTGCAAAGTTTAGCGAACAAAACCACTGAGCCGTAACATCCAAATCTCATCTGCCAAACCCAAATCCCAAAGACCTAAACCCCAAGACCCCAAGACCCTACACCGCCCTAAACCCCCCAAGACCCTAAACCCTATGCCCGAAGCCCCAAACCCAAGGGCCTGGACCCGAAACCCTATGGCCTGAACCGGAAGAGTCCTGCAATAATTTAGGGGCCTTCCCCTAGGGATCTAAGGACTCATATATTAAGGCCTTTGGGCCCAAGGGCCATACTATATAAGGCTCTTGGGCTGTTTCGATCCCTAGGGTTCATTACTTGAACAAGGTTTGGTGGGTATCTTCATACTATTACTATAGCTAAATCGGGAAGGGATACTACCACAAATCATTTCGACACCTATAGCCCAAGGCTCCCAAGACGGGATTCGGCGAAGTGAGAAGCGAAGCAGAATGCTTACATGTGTCAGAGTTTCGCTGCGTTTTGAAGGGGCCTTTTTGTTGCTATTTGCATTTGTAGTTGAGGGCTGTTTGTAGGAGTTGGGGTCGGCTTTATGGTGGGCTTAAAAAACTTCACGAGCCTAGGCTCTAGTGTCCTTCAACTCAAAGGTGTTGCGGTACACATGAGGAATCCCACCCCAGGATTTTTTCAATAAGGGACCGCAGACATACCGTAACGGTTATACCCCCTAGGAGTAGACGTTTAGGGACTGTCGGCTTTCGCAGGGGTTCAGCTGCTGCCACTATACCCGGAGAGCCCAGTACCCTCTAATTAAGGAACATACCTCAAATTATAAGGGCCTTAACATTATGCTTTAAGAAAATTTCCTAAATTGATCAAGGGCTACTGGGCTCTCTGGTTACCGGTTGGGGCCTGTCTCTAGGGATAGGGCATGCGAGACTGGCTGGAGTTCGGCGACCCTAGGGTTTAGGGTTTAGTGTTTGGCCAAGTTTTACAGCCAGACTCAAGTAAAACTGTTGCAAGATGCAGCGGCAAAGTCCAAACAACAAACCTCTTAGCGAAATTGAAGGTTTTTCCGTCCCGGGTATTGATAACAGCCTTACCACCCTCAGCGCTGGACTCACCGTGGTTGGTACTATGATGGGACAACTCATATTGTACACTTCCAAGCTCCCCCTGCTGACTTGTGGTAGGTAGTGCGTCGAACAAGCCCTACACTCCTGCAGCTTAAGGCCTTTTGTTTAGGGCTAAATAGACTTCACCTGTAATCTTCGTACCCTGATCGGTATAATTTAGTATATAAGGGCTTTTGTGATGAGAACACAGGTTTTGGGTGACAGCATATTTTAACTTACCTATGGACTGAAAGGGGATACTATCAAGTCACTTAATGTTCCAACGCCTATATTACACTGACCCATCAGCCCCTGAACATGGCTGCGTCGAAGCCGCATTGATCCCACTGCGGAGCTGAGAGCACAGCCACTGGCTTCGCTATTTCTGTGCCGTCGTTTCTAGTGGGATGTAACTGAACTTTGACTACTAGACCTCTCGCTGAAGTAGTCCTATCTATACGCGTAGTTGAGCCTGTGTGCGTGCAGAACGGTGACTAGTTTGTCATCCTGTTTCCTGTCTTGTTGCAATACCAGAATGGTTGTTGATCTTCTTGTTGTGCAGTTGTCTTCTGTGCTTTGTGTAGACCTGGACCTTTTCTGTGCATTGCCATGCTGGAATCTTTCTTCGTCGGCGAGACGGCTGCCGTGAGACGGTGAGAAGACATGCCCCTAAGTTCACCCCTGAGTTCAAGCATGGCACCATAGCGAAAATGATAAGGACAGCATACCAAGACTACTACTACATTACTACACACTGCCACTGCCGACGCCACCGGACCGGCACCACTGCGACTACGACTGCAACCACGACGCCACTGAGAATCTACTACTGCTGCTTTTGCTTTGGTTGTATTGCTGCTGGTGCTTCTACTACTGCTACTACTACTACTACTGCTACTACTACTGCTACTAATTACTACTACTACTACTACTACTGCTACTACTGCTACTACTACTACTACTACTCCTACTCCTACTGCTACTGCTACTGCTACTGCTACTGCTACTGCACTGCTTCTGCTGCTGCTGCTACTACTACTACTACTACTGCTGCTGGTCCTGCTACTAATGCTACTACTACTACTACTACTACGACGACGACTACTACTACTACTACTACTCCTACTACTACTACTACTGCTCCTACTACTGCTCCTACTACTGCTACGGCTACTGCTACTGCCACTGCTACTGCACTGCTTCTGCTACTGCTACTGCTACTGCTACTGCTGCTACTACTATTACTGCTGCTGGTACTGCTACCAACGCTGCTACTACTACTACTACTACCACTACCACTACCACTACCACTACTACTACTACTACTACTACTACTACTACTACTACTACTACTACTACTACTACTACTACTACTAGGACTTACTAGGACGACGACGACGACGACGACTACTACTACTACTACTATGACTTCTTTCTACTGCTACTACTGCTACTAGTGCTGCTACTAGTACTGGTACAAGTACTAGTACAACTACTACTACTGACTACCACTACCACTACTACTACGACGACGACGACGTCGAGCACTACAGGCTTCAGGAATCGTCCCCTCGACACTCTCAGGACACGGGTGCAAAAGGGACTAGGGTTTACCAGGTGCGACCATGATCTGCTTGTACTTGGAGGGTCGGGGGACTTAGTAACTGGTTATTTTAGGGACTTATAAGTACCATAACCCCAATAGGGTTCCTTTTAGGGTACTTATAAGTCTACTTACTACCTACTTACTAAGTCCCCCGACCCTCCAAGTAAGGCCCCTGTACATTCAGCGTGGACTTGGACCCTGACAAACTCAAAGGTCCCTCAACCTTCAAACCCTACAAATTACAAGCCCGACTGAAACCCGATGTTAGGCAGCTTAACATTGGCTTCTGGCGGACGCTCCTTGAGGATCAGGAAAGCCATGGTGCGGGCGTAGCCGAACGACGCTGCAAACACTACGTTCGCCATGGGAACAACCTGGCGAGGCTTGAGGGCGTTTAGGCTTTGCAGTAGGGTTTGGGGGTTTCGGGCTTGGCTATTTCCATCCTTAAGAAATCCTCTGCCAAGCCTCAGCAAGGATAGCTTCAGAATGAAGCAGTAGATATGATGGTGTTTTTTTGGGGTGTGTGTATACACACATATATATATATATATATAGATATAGATATTTTGTGTGTTCTCTTTCTTTACTATTTTCCTCTTTCTGTTGCAGAAACACAGGAACATATCCGCGTGTTATTTGTTGTTTGTTGCTTGATGTTTCTTGCGTCTTGTTTGCATTCTGTTTGTGTTGCTTGTTGTTTATGGTTTGCTGCTGGTTGTGCATCGTTCGCAGTCTGTTGTTTGTTGTGCGTTGTTGCGTCAAAAAAAGGAACAAAAAACAAGACACAAATACTGAGTATGTAACCAAAGGCAAAAAGACCTGAGAATAACAGAAAAAGAACCAACAACCAACTCCACAAGTTGACTAGAGCTCGAACCTTCAAATACCCAAGCTCCTTAGAAGGTGATCCTACAGCACCCCCTGCGCTCTCGCTGAGAGGGCTGTTCTCAGACCCTGTAGGTCTTTACAAACTTCCTGGCAAAACTCCCGAATCGTAAGCCCAAACATAACACCCAAGGTCCGCCGGGCCGACCCATGGCCAGCCAAAGAGCCCAGGAGTTGCCTAGAGCTTGACACGGGCATTGCGCTGCAATTTTTCACGGTCTTTTTAATAGGATTGAATTGTTGCTTATATGGTCCTATAGCAATGTTCAGGCTTATAGCAAGGCGTTGTAGGGTTTTGCGAAGGTCTTTGCAAGGTGTTATTGTAGGCGTTTGTAGGTCCTGTATTGCACTGAAACAAGGGCCCGTTGTTTGCAACTTGGGGACTTGAGGGAATTCAGGCGGTTTTGGTATGTTGACGTCATGGAGCTTTGGATGTTTTACCGTTCCGGTGGGTCAGGTGGCATGAAGGGAATGTAGGGGGGGGGTCTTAGTAATTAAACAGGGTTCCGTTCACGGTTTCTTTCAGGGTGATTATAGGGAGTCTATAGTTCGATTCGGACTTAAATGTGGACTCAAATAATTAGAACCGGGCTTTGGTGGTATAGTATGATACAAACAGCTTGATTCAGGAACCCATTGGAATAGTACTGGTACAAATATTCATGTCCCTACATGAACCCAGGTACCGTAATAATATTTGGACTTGCGAGTTGGCATACATTATACGGCATGCGGTGTGCGTGCATACCGACGATAAGGGCATGCCATTAAATCTTCTTTCAAAATATGTCGTAGAGAGTTGTGTTGAGGGACCCTTTATGTTTGGACTGACCCTCGATTTGGGAGTACCCCATCTAATATAAGGGCCAAGCAATCACCGATATTGTTCCTCAGGGTTCCTTGTTCTAGGTGTACTACAGCATCCCCCGAAACCGTACTGGAGTCTGCTGAACCCTCAAGCCCCAAGACCCTAAACGCCCAAACCCTACCCGAAACCCCAACATAAACCCTAAACCTCAACCATACTGCAACCCTAAACCCCTAACCCCAAACCCTAACATAAACCCTAAACCTCAACACCCTACCCGAAGCCCTAAACCCTTTGAGGCCTCAGTACTACTTTCCCTCCCAGCCTCGGAGCCCCTTCGAGCAAAGACTGTTTACAGTAAACCCCGTAAAGTTGGAAAGTTTAGGGTTTAGGGTTTAGGGGTTTAGGGTTTAGTCTAGGGTTAGGGTTTAGGGTTTAGGGGTTTAGGGTTTAGTCTAGGGTTAGGGTTTAGGTGATAGTTTAGGGCTCTAGTTCGGCCTGGGGTCTTCAGTAAACCCCATAAAGTTGGAAACCGGATTAAGGCCAAATAGTGCTGGGATTCCCTATACACTACTCTTAAGGATTGAGTCTATTGGGTTTCCAACTTTATGGGGTTTACTGTAGGGCTTAGGGTATAGCGGGATTTAGGTTCATCGGGGTTTCGGTTGAGGTTATCGCCATCGCGATTCGGGGTCTTGGGGTTTCTGTGTAGGGTTTAGAGGTCCAAGGGGGATTGGGGGTTGGGGGTTTGGGAGGGCTTACGGCCTTCGAGTTGCAGGAGTTTGGGCCTCTTCGCTGACAGACCCGTGGTTGAAGGTCACCTCCTGAACCCTGAGCCCTAAAACCCAAGAGAAAAACTCTATACATGACACAAAAAAGCCTTATCAAACCCTATGTCATAAGGTTTCATTTTACCTCATGTGTTTATGAACTCTGTGCTGTAAGCAAATCCGACCAGACCAGCTCTCGTCGTAAACGGCCAAGTGGCCTCCGATGGCTTCGCTTTCGCCGCGGCCAGGACCTCGAGAAACGAAGTGGGACATGGCCCAAATCAGGACCACGAGGATTGTAGCAGGCATCTACAGCGTTTCATACGGGGTTTACAAAAAGGAGTTCAAGGGTTTAGCGCTCCCTTGTTGGTACGGTTTCGTGACAACGATAGCCAACCCAATAGCTAGTGTCAATTTCTACAGCTCGGTGCCCAAACGTTGTATACGAAGAATGTGACTGATGTTCGATGATTCTAATTTCGTTCAATCCGAACCCGAGGCCGTGACACCGATGCGAAAAGCCCGTAATCTTGGCAAAACCCCAAACCCAGAAAACCCTTAAACAGTCTGGATTTTGACGGGCGGTGCGACACAACTCTGGCAACGGCGCCGAAACCCTGAACCCCACTTAAAAACATGGGATACTCCTAAACCCAAGTCAAGGCTTTCGAAGCCTTTGACTTAACTGCGGCCGTTCCTTGCCACGTGCACATTTTAAGCAATGCGAATGCACAGGGCTTAAGAGGCTTGGCTACGGACGTGGGGGCAGCCCTGCCCCGTCTTCCTTGAAGACTCCGCAGCTGCTGCTCACGTCGCACTCAACTAGCATTTCAGGTTTTCTAGATGCGATTTCCAAAAGTCGCAGCAACATGTCCGCTAAAGAAACCAATATGCTCAGCCAAATCCTCAAAGTTCCTGGATGGAAACTGGCGAATTCCTGTAAACCTACACACTCTTTCACACAACTCCGCGTGAGCTAAGTTGCATCCTTTGGCTACAACTTAACTTCCGCATGATATATAACCAATCCGGTCCATATCGATTGCTGCTCTTGCTTGCTCTTTTAATTTAGGTCTACAACTGCATGTTGCAAAACAAAAGAAAGCAAACAGATAAAATTCAACGAACCTCAGGTGGGTCGGGCGGGAAGGAAACAACTGTAAACCCTAAACCCCGAAACCCTAAAAGCCTAAATCCCTATACGCCCTAAACCCCTACATCCTAAATCCCAAAACCCTAAAACCCTAAACCCCTCGCTCGCATGGGAGCTCACGACGGAGGCAGCGAGGAGGAAGACGACGATGAATCCGCCAAGGCGCCTTTTGATGGGTTTTGGGCTTATCTTAAAGAGGGTTTCGGGTTTAGTGTAGGATTTCGGGTATAAGGCTTAGGATGAGGGCTTAGGGTCTAGGGTTGAGGGCTCAGGGTTTATAGTGTTTAGGTTGAGGGCTTTTTTTTGCACCCCTTTTCTATATGGCCCAAAGATCACGAGAGGCAGGCCACGCCAGGACAGCTCATTGGGAGGGTCCCCATCGTCTGCAATTCGAACCAGGCGCAAGACTGGCTCCCGCCATAGTCACCGCAACCGCATCCGCGACTCCTATGTGCACCACCTCGAGCCCGGTCCTGTGGGTTGCATACGCACCGAAAAGTGTTGCTACGGAGGGCATGCGCCCAGGCCGTCCCCGTCGCCGTTGTTGGCCAGCCAGTCGTCGAGCGAGAACATGGCAGTCTGCACAGCAGCTCGGTCTCGATGTCCTGGTGGAGGGCAGAATAATCCATCGGCCCAAAAAACGCCAACGTTCAGCAGGGCCCCCGCAGCCGGCGGTGCTGGCGCAACCGGCCCAAGCAGGTTTGCTTCCTGCGCGTCACCCGCTGCCAAGTGGCTCGTAGCTGAAAAGTTTAGGGTGTAATTTGGGTTTACTGTTTTAGGTTCAGTATTTAGGTTTACGGTTTACAGTCGTGTTCGCGTTTAGGGCTTTGGGGTCAGGGGTTTCCTTATAAACCCTACAAGGCTTTGGCAGTTAATGAACTGGCAGTTCAGGGCTTTGGGTTTAGGGCTTCATCAAAGTACCAGATGTATTACGGGTTGTAAAAGGGTACTATAGGGTTCAGCACTTTTGGAGTATAGGCTTTAGGGTTTAGAGCGTAGGGTTTTCAATTACCATAGCTAGGATACCCAGTAATCTAAGAATAAAAAGGCCTCTCTTTCTGGTATTGGGTAACTTTATAAGGAACCTAGGACTACAAAAAGGGAATAAGGGTACTACTGGGCATCCTAGCCCCTAATTTTCGGAAACCCTAAACCCTTTATAGAACCCTTATAGATCCCTTTAAGGAACCCTTATAGATCCCTAAGGGTACTACTGGGCATCCTAGATAGTGTTTTATAGGCCCTAAAATCAGGGCTCGGTTTCGGCTTCCTTTAAGGGTTCCGAGAAGGCTCCCCTGCACTGCAGGTTCTATGAAGGGGCTATATCAATCAATCAGGGATACCTTAAGGGATGCGGTAAGAGATACTGTAGACTACGAGGGTTTCTGTCTGTAGTCACCGTTGTAGCTCCTCTAGTGATTACTAAATAACCTGGGCTGGATCAAAACAAGAAAACAGGGGAGACTATACACCACTATCGAACCATAAACCTGAGTCTCAACGCTGCACATAGTAGGCTTTGTCGAATACTCGCGAGAATCCCAAAGATGTGAAAAGGACCCTACGAAAGAAGAAATCAACAACATACTTGGAGGGTCGGGGGACTTAGTAAGTAGGTAGTAAGTAGACTTATAAGTACTCTAAAAGGCACCTTAATTGGGGTTATGGTACTTATAAGTCCCTAAATAAGCAGTTACTCAGTCCCCCGACCCTTCAAGTAGAGCTTTGAGGGAGTCCTATACCGGCTTAGGCTTCTCCTAAGCTTGAAGCCCGAAACCCTAAACCCCTAAACCCCCAACCCTAAAGCCTTCGAAAAACACCACAAAGACCCAAAAACCCTCACCGAAAGTTTAGGAGCCCTAAAGTTTCAAGGAACCAAAAGTACCCTGATCAAGAATTTAGGAACCCAGGAAGCAACCTGAACCCTAAACCGAAAGTGCCTGAAGTTGGTGAAGGCTGTCATCAGGCGACTGATGGGGTCGAAACCGTAGATGACAACGTTGCTCCAAAGGAGGACCTGAAACTCTCGTCCGAAGGTTTGTAATAATTAGAATAGGGTTCCTTTGAAAGGGTCTATGAGGGCTACTGGAAGAGGGATCTATAAGGGTACCATGATTTAGGGGCCTTAATAGTTAGCATAAGGTTTAAGGAGTTTTGGGGCCCATTATACCATAATTATAATAAGGAACCCCCTAAATAGTGCTAGCAATAAGTCCTCTTTAACTATACAAGTTCTGTAAAGGTCCATCTAGGGTCCTGTAAGGTGTGTTCAGGGTTCTGCTCAGAAACTTGTTGCCTAGGGTGTGCATGGCGTCGCGTAGATATAAATCGGTATATATATATATATATATATATATGTATGTGTTGTATATGTATCTATGCATAGGTATATGGATATGTACATACGTAGGTGTATGAAAAATGTATATGCATATGCTTATGCATATGTATAGATGCATAGATGTATGCATGTGTGTGGGTATGCAATGTATGTAATGTGTTTAATGTCTATAATGTATGTATTCTAATTACCTAATGTATGCATGTATGCATGCCTGTATGTATGTATGTATGTAGCTATAGGTATGTATGTATGCATGCATGTACGTATGTTTGCTCGTACGGTTAAATGTTTGCATGTGCGTATATTCGTACATACATACTCATACATACACGCGTATATGTATACGCGTAAACAAATATAGACACACATATGCATATATAGATAAAAAATACTTCTGCATCTTTTTGTTTTCATACTTCTGAATCCGTGTAGGGCTTCCTGGAAATTTCCATAACTACTGTTCTAGCATCGTCCTAGCAGTCGTCATCAAAATCACGCTCACAACCACAGCCACAATCACCACCATCAGCATGGTCTCGCGCCCCCCCATCCCCCCCTCTCCCTGGCCACATGCCATATGCTGCATCCGATGCCCGAAGCAGCACCACAGTCACAGGCAGTTCAATTTGTTGAAAGCTCCTTAGGACCTTAGGAACAGAGCAGCGAGTAGAAAAAACTGCTTAACACCACTTTACTGTACATGAAACTGAAATCTCAAAACCGCAAACTCTTGACTCCCCTATACCATCTCACTTGAGAGCTGCACCTAAGCCCTGAACCCTTAAACCCTAAAACCGGAAGTTTAACAATGGACCCGAACATAGTACCTTAAATGGTATGATCCTTATGAATAAGGACCCCAAAACCGGGTACCCCTAATTTTCGGAAATTCCCGTAGGCTTATGCAGACAGGGAGCGAGCTGCCCATCCGAGTAATGCAGGCCTCTGTGAGCCAGCGGACCAGGACAAGCGATCCGAATCGTTGCTGTGCACACAAAAAGCGGCACATATGTGCAGTTTAGTCTTGTGTGGATGTACTTGGAGGTTCATGGGTAGTCATAAGTGGGCTCAGAAGTCCCCTAATATGGGTTGTAACTATAGTTACCTTACTTATAAGCCCACTTAAAACGACCCATGAACCTCCAGTAGGCCCTGAACCCTACACCCTTGTGCAATCCCTATAGATCCCTTTAATTGGACCTTTAAACCGTCAAGTCTCCACCCTAAATCGCGCGCCCGACCCAGCCTTTACGATACCATTCTTGTAAACCCTACCCAGAGGGTCCATACACACTGCAATCATGGAATTAGGTACCACAAGACCATCCCTATTATGGTATTGGGGGGCCGAATTCCATCATGGTAGTGTGTGTGTGTGTATATATATATATATGTAATACCACATGTATATATATATATATATATACATATATATATATATATATATACATATGGACCCTCTGGGATAGTGACCCTCCATTGTCCATTGGTAGCCCTTATAGTAACCCGGAACGTGCTCCAAGCTGCATGCGATGGGATTCACGGAGGGCAGCACACCGAAGCTGAATGCAGCACCGAGGAACAAGGCCTCTGGGCTTCCCAGACCCCCGCGAGGATCTAAAAAGTAGATCCCCTATTTCGGGGCCATATACTCTGGGTTGGGGATTCGGGTATGGAGTTTACGTGTACCTTAACCTACCAAAGCCTACAAACAAGTAGGGCCCCTATAACTTTAATTCCATGTTAGGGTTGATTGTAAGAACCTACAAAAAGGTAGGGTTTGGTAGGTTAGGGTAGGGATGAGGCTCAGGGTTTAAGATTTAGGGTATATACAGCAGATAGGACCTGGCTTGCTGCCATTTCTGGCAGTTAAATGATTCCTGGAACGCTTGCCCGCAACAACCCGCACCAAACCGAAACGAGAAATCCGAATGTAGGGGCCTTAACAGTCAGAACACGGTTGCGGGGTTTCTTGAAGTTTCTTGTAGCATTTAGAGGGGCGATAAGTTGGGAACAATACCACTACTTGTGGAGACCTCCATATCAAAACTCCTTTCAGGGAAGTTCTGCCTTGCCCAAGCCTTGCCTAGAGTCTCATGTGCTTGCTGTTGTTTGGTCAACTCCTTTAGTAGAAGAAGGCCCTGACCTTGGAGTAAGTAGGTTAGCCCAAAAGATGAAGACAGTTCGGGGTCCATGCACTCCGAAAATCTGCACCACTACACATATCTCATATCCCTGTATAGTCCTTTTACAAGTATGCTGTAACATACCCTGCAACCCTGTTGGAATTAAGACCCCAATACTTCCCCAAAGAAGCAACTGAGGTGACCGCCAACAGAGGTGTTCGGAAGGACCAGAATGTGGACATCAGCGACTGACCTTCCAGCGAGGATCTAGGCGTCATGTTCGACATAATATATCCTTGTTATAGCACCGTACGGATTCTCGAAGATTATCTCATGAACAAGAACACGGTTTAGCAAAAAAGAACAAAATAAACAACGTTAGACGGCAACACACTAAACCCTAAACCCTAAACCGTATGCCGTATACTCCTGAGTGGGATAGCCTGCCGGTGCCCCTGCAACGCCGGAGGATGCTTCCTGCCAGTCTTTCGCAGACAAAGCGCTTTACGAATTTGTGGTAACCCTCAGAGTTTTTGCGGCTTTGGGTTCACAACCTCGAGTTTTGAGGGCTTTTGGGTTTCGGGTTGCGGGTTTAGGGTGTAGGTGGTGGCCGGCCCCAAACAAGAAGGACACCCCCGAAATTGTGGATTGGGGTCCAGCGTTTTAGTGTTTGGTTGGGAAAGTATAAACTCTAAATCGCTGTTCCTTGTTGATGGGTTTATGTACCCATTACAATGTAAAATGTTGCTTAACTATGGCCAGGCCAAGACTACACGAAGAAACCACAGCGCCTCGGAGACGACCGGCACGAAACTGGAGCGCTGCTCTTGAGACTCGCCTTAGCTGAGTGCCCAGAGACTCCATATCACCCGAAAGATGGGATATACGCTCACAGACTCATATGCCGGAGATCATAATAAGCAGTACTCTAAATCTCATGTGCCCGGGCTTCTGGGCTTAGGAAAGTCTTGTGGTTCTAAAATTACAGTAAGATGTAGGTCTTCTTTCAGATAGGGTTGGCCAGAGGGCCGGACCTTTATCATAACCCTAAACCGACACCCTAAATCCTAACCCCCTGAACCGGCCCCTGGCCATACCAGCCTAGACCTGGAACGCCAAACATAATCAGACCTTCATGCAGAGCTGCAGAAGTGAAACCACAATATACTGTAGTGTATTCTAACATACTATCAAAAACTATCTTATAGGGTCATATCATGCATACTACAGTACATATCATGCAAAACACTGTACTACTTTACTAAGAATACAAGCCTGGTCACGCAGCTTCTCGGCAAAACGGTGGCGGTCGATGAACCTTCAGTCTGGTAGATCAGGAGTACCCTTAAGGCTCCATGTACCTATGTAAGGGGTTCCTTGAAGCATTCCTTAAAGGGTTCTTTTGGGAATTCTAAGGGGGTTCCTTTAAGGATTGCTTAAAGGGTTCCGTTGGGGGTTCTATTTGGTTTACGATTTAAGGCTCCCTGAACCTACATAGTCCATAGTGAGGCATGAAAGTACCTACATCGGAACCCCTTCAATGCCTAAGAAAGCCTAAGTACATACTATGTGCGTCCATGGAGCCCTTGGGCGTTGTAGCGCTGTAGATTGCAAGAATCCAACATTTCCAAAGGTCGCTTGTGGGTCTGATGAACCCAGAGACTCCAATATCCCTTAATATTAAGGATTATTCCTTAAATCAGATTAAGGATCCTACTATAATTTAGGGAATATTCCTTGAATCATATTAAGGATCCTGCTATAATTTCAGGTATATTCCTTAATTAAGGGATATTGGAGTCTGTGGGAATAAACCCGCTTTTCCTTAAAGGCCTTCGTAGGAGGATCCCGATCATCATCGCTTTGAAGGTGCCCAGAGAGCCCAATACCCAAAATCAAGGACTATACATCAAATCAGAACAGCGAGGTTCCCATAATTTCAACATATTTCGTATGCTAGGGTTCTTAGGTTGTTTTTTATCTGAGGGTTTAGGGTTTGGGGTTCACGGGGTATTGTTGCCCCTTGGGGTCAGAGGTCTAGATTACACGAGTGCAAAGCCCCGAAGAGACGCAACTTAAGCAGAGCAGATGCAGACTCGATTGGTGTTTAGGGTTTATGGTATAGGGTTTAGAGTTTGAGGTTTAGGAGTTTAGGGTTTAGGGTTTAGGGTTCATGGGATGTAGCATGGTTTCATGTTTTAGGGGTTTCGGGTTTTGGGGGTTTTGGCAGTCTCATGCGCTGGGGGCTTAAGTATGCTTCGGTCTTGAATGGAATAGGGCCCGAGATGTGGGCTCTTGATACCCCTTAATTAAGGAGCTAGCCTCAAATTAACAGGGGCTTCATACGGTTGTTGATAGAAATCCTGCATCTAAACTATGGGAATTAAAGGCATATTCCATATTATGGGTAATGCAGGATTCATACCATCAACCGTATCGTGATGTAAAACATAGCGTCCGTGTTGAACGCTGAGCTGCAACAACGCCGAAGCCGCCGCAATGCTGACTCCGGCCTCGGCAACCAGGGCTTACGGCTTAGTTAAGGACTTTGCTGATCGTTTAGCTATACCGGGTTGATGGTGCAATGTAACTAGTTTTACGATTTGGAGACAGGATCCCCCAGCCTAAAGCAGAGACATGCGACAAAGTGCGTGCATGCGTGCGTGCGTATGTGTCTGTCTGACTGTGTGTTCTTGTGCGGGCTGTTTGCATATATGTATGTACATATGTGTGCATGAAAGAGAGAGGGGGGGGGCCTAGCAGCGCTGCACCATAATGTATACGTCTGTATGCCTGCTGCCTGCATGGATGATGTAGGCAAGTAGATAGGTTGGTAGGAAGCTCGGTGGGTCGATGGTTGGGTGGGTGTGTGGCTGGGTGGGTAGGTAGGTCAATAGGAGGGTATATATGTGTGCGTATGTAACATGTGTAACAGATTGTATGTATGAGCATCTGTATATGTGCGTACATGTTTGCGAATTGGGGCTGAGGGCTGTAAGGCACCGAGGCTCCTGTGCTCAGGGTTTTAGA
Source organism: Symbiodinium sp. CCMP2592 (assembly GCA_905221615.1). Classification (NCBI taxonomy): domain Eukaryota; class Dinophyceae; order Suessiales; family Symbiodiniaceae; genus Symbiodinium; species Symbiodinium sp. CCMP2592. Next base: position 77,087 of record CAJNDT010000288.1, on the reverse strand, counting down.
GTGTGTGGTTTTCGGGTCTCATTTGGATGGCTTCGGGTTTAAACCCTGAATCCTCAACCTCAAGACTCAAGCCCGAAGTCACAAAACACTTAGACTATCTTGATATCCGAAGATGTGGGAAAAGATCAGGTTCGGAAGTGCTTGCGTGGCCTTATTGCACGAAATCGAAGATGGCTGTAGGGTATGCTACTTGCACGAAAAATCCATGAAGGTGGTAGAAGACTACAGTAGAAGCCCAAAAGTTGGAAACCCGATAGCCTCAATCCTTAAGAGTAGTGTATAAGGAATCCCAGCACTATTTGGCCTTAACCGGGTTTCCAACTTTATGGGGCTTACTGTATTCTTAACAGTTGCTGAGGCTTCAATTACAAGTGCTTCGGGCGATGACTGCATGCCGAAGCCCGGTCCCGTGCGATCCTGAAGCGCGGAACCCTGAAACTCCCTGAGGTTGGGGGCCTAACCCTAAACCCTAAACGATATCAACCCTAAACCCAAAACCCACCATAAACCCTAACCCTAAACCATACTGCAACCCTAAACCCCTAACCCCAAACCCTATTGTAATCCTAAACTCTAAACCCTAAATCCTAACCCTAAATCCTGAATCCTAAACTCGGGGGGCCTCTATGCCGAAGTAGGTGGTGGGAGAGAAGGCCAATGCGCCAGCCTTCTGAAAGTGGTTCCTTGCAAGGAGGGTCTGCCTACCTCGTTATCTGAGAAATACCATCGAATTAGCACCATACTGGCTGGACTGACTTAGGGTAGCTTTGGTTCTCTTCCGGATTTCCTCAAGGGCTCGAGAATGCAGGAGAGCTTCACTTACTGCTTGAAACATGTAGTGTGCAGCCTCTATACTTTTTCACACATGGGGTATCTATGAATCTATAAATATGTCGACGATGCCCAATTCCAGTCGGGGAGGTTTAGGCCAACACGCAAAAATAGGTTGCTCTTCAAACATGGATGTGGGGTTTGGGGTGAAGAGGCCGCTTCTGTGGTTTCAGGGTTTAGGTGTAGGGACTTTAGGATATGGGCTCAAAGGTCGTGGCATAGAGTTGAAATAGGGGACCCTAGTATAGTACCCTACGTAGTAGGATCCCTATTACAAGGACTCCAAAATAAGGTATCCCTAATTTTTGGAAACTCCCAAATAAACACATGCTTTGCATCATGATACACGCTTACAAACACGAGCACTGATCACCAGGAGTAGCGAATGAGCAACAGTCGGCCGCACCCGATGCAACTAGGTCATAAAGATATTCGCCATGTCCTCATCTCACAAACCCACCCAAACATATCCAATCCGAAGTCTTGGTAAGAATGCCCACTTGAAGACCACGCACAAGTTTCGAACACAGGATGAGCTTTCCCTGAAGTACACCCCATCGCGATCGAGTCCCAGGTGCTGCACCAATCCAAGCCTCAGTGACTCATGTTCGCTATGTTTGCAAGATCATGATGAGATCGTCATGGTCCGCATGACAATACATTAGCAGTGCTTACGAACATACTTGATCCGACTGGGGATGGTGTTTCGGGTTTGCGGCGAGGTGTGTGCCGCACTTGTTGTTCACCGTCTGTCTACTCTTGCCCTAAACGCTTTAAACCCTAAACACTCGAATCCCTAAACACTTGAATCCCTAAACCCATATGAAGCCGAGATGCACTCCGGCAACCGAGCCGCTGAGTCCTTCGCCGACGGCCAAGGCGGTGGTGAAACGCCTAAGATTAGGTGAGGAGCCATGGCGTTTATGCGTTTCTGGTATGCTGAATAAGGGGCTTATCAAACTGCTTGTGGCACTCTGTACGATTTCATTAGGTGTTAAGATGTACAGTGATCCTTATAAGGATCCGATCAAGTGGGGTCTATATTAGGGTTTCTCTTCCTCTGAATCTGTGATATGTATGTGTATACAGCTATGTATAACTATATATATATATATATGTATGGCTTCGGTTCTGTGCGATGGCTTCGGTCTAAACATGTATGGATGATAATCCACGTTCTGGCTTGGGTTGAGCATCATCTAGTCCATGCTTCAGGGCTCCGGGTTTAGAGGTTTGGGGCTTGGGTTTGACGTTTCGGGCATGCATTGAGGCTCACGGGCACAGATAACAAGGGTTGGATTCAGGGCAGCTGCATATCCTGCATATGGATATACGTAGTTATGCATGCATACGTGTATGTAAATAAATATATATATATATATATATACACACACATACATACATACATATACACATAGGTAGATAGACATGCACGCTGACGTTGGCCAGCTGTCACAGCTATCCTCAGCCCAAATTAAGAAACTACAAAATAGATAGCAGATAGCCTTACCTAAGCCTGTCCATAAACCTTCATAGCCCTGAACCCTAACCCCAGGGTTCAGGGTTGCGGGGCTTAGCCTTAGCGCTTTCTCATACAGCTGAAGTAAGGAATGTTTCTCAAACTGTTGCGAGGCCCTGAGCTCTCTTGGAAACGGGTTAACGTTGACCTCACCAAAGGGTCCGTGAGGGTTTAGGGTCTTAGGGTTTACGGTTTGGCAGGACATACTAGTATGGTTTGGGCAAGTACATGTGGGTACCTAGGACTCCTTGGGCTTAAACTCAGACTTCTAAAAGCCTGCTTGACAACCCTGAAACTGAAAACCTCAACCTTCAGAACCCTGAAGCTTTAACCTCTACAAAACAGCCTCCAAACTCAAGAACCGAAAACATCCCAAACCCTTTGAAGCATCAACTTCCTAAGCCCTCGAACTCACGAATTAATACCCTATAGAACCCTAACTTCTACAACCCGAAACCCCCCAACCCTCCCAAACCTGGCCTTGGGAACGTGGCTGCAAGCGGATAGAAGACCAACGAGCTACCACAGTTCGCGAGGCCTTCTCCGGGCTCAGAAGTTCTATCCCTAGGGTTCCCTTTAAAGGGCTCCTTTTAAAGGGGTCTATAGGGGCTACCATAAGGGATCTATAAGGGTACTTCAATGTCGGGGGACTTAGTAACTGGTTAGTTTAGGGACTTATAAGTACCATAACCCCAATTAGGGTCCCTTTTAGGGTACTTATAAGTCTACTTACTACCTACTTACTAAGTCCCCCGAGCCTCCAAGTAAGGCTTTAGGGGTTTAGGGAACAGACCATGAACTTTCGGGGCCTTATCTCACAAGGAATGAGGAATGTACCAGTACCATGAGCTATAGGGGCCTACATTATGGTCCACAAGTAGATTACCTAATGAAGGGGTATTGTTGTAGCATCCTTAAGGGAGGGGGGTCCAAGGGGGGTATATAGCCTAGTGATCACTAATCCTCCCTAGTACTCCCTAAGGTTCCCTTACAGTCCCCAAAGGATTCCTTATACCCTCCCCCCTTGAACCACCCTCCCCTAAGGATCCTATAATATTGGGCTCTCAGGGATCGTCACGGCTCGTCAAAAATCACGAGAATGATGCAAGTAAGAAGAAAGTAGCAAAGAACTCCCTGCTAAATGCACTGGTACTAATATTCCAACTAACACTATGAAGAATGATTACAATCTTAATGATCGGAATGCTGGAACATAAACACAACAAGTACTAGGACTCATGGTTACCCTAAACCCTAAACCGACATTGGCCCTACATCAGCAGCATGTCTTCCCTGAGGCCGAGGTTATGAGACGTCTCAGCCTGGAAATTTTGGAAACAGACACATGATGACATAGACTGAGCTGGTTCAGGGTTCGGCTCTATGGTTCGACTCTTGTGGCTCAGGGACACTTGATGTGAAGGCAAGGCTCGAAATCAACTGTTCAGGCTTCGGGCTGGGGCTGTAGGGTTTAGGGTTTGGTGTGGGGTGGGTTTAGGGTTTTAAAGGGTTGAATCAACCCTGGGACCAAGACCCTTTCAACTCGTAGATTGTTCCCCCAAGCCCTAGATCCATGCAGCACTCAACCCTGCTGTAGAAGCCTGAATAGTTACTAAGACTGTTCCCTTATTGGATCCCCTACATAACGAGTGCACCCTGGCACGCCCCAAAACTCCATTCCAGCAGGATAACACCGTCAAGCGTCTTGACCTTCCTTGGAGGCCAAGCTCCCTCTCTCCCTCCCTCCTTCCCTCCCTCCCTCCCTCCCTCCCTCCCTCCCTCTCCTCTCTCTCTCTCTCTGTCTCTCTCTCTCTCTCTCTCTCTCTCTCTCTCTCTCTCTCTCTCTCTCTCTCTCTCTTCTCTTCTCTCTTCTCTTTTCTCTCTTCTCTCTTCTCTCTCTTGTCTCTCTTCTCTCTCTATATATGTATAGAGGTCCTTGTATGGTCTACGCCCTCGGGCTGACGGCTGTCGGCCTCCAAGGAAGGTCAAGGCCAAGAGCCCCAAGCTCCGCTCGGCTCCTCGGATCATCGGAGGCTCCAAAGCTTTAGGGTTTAGGGCTTTAGGGCTTTAGGGTTTAGGGTTTAAACCCCCTTCATTAACCCTAAGGGTCCTAAATACCTATGTAGTAGAATGTAGGGTTTCTATATTTTAGGAACTACTTCTATGGTTGGGTAAGTACTCCCCATATGGATACTTAGGACCCTTTGGGTAAGGATTAGAAGATTATACGGCTCCTTACAGGGGATGTTTAAAGGGATCTATAAGGTCTCTATCTGGAGCATTCTGACGCCATGATTCGCCGAAACCTCTAAGCCCCAAACCCTAAAGCCTAAACCCCTAACATAAACCCTCAACTCTACAATAAGGGTTTAGGGTTTAGGGGTTTAGGGTTTAGGGTTTAGGGTTTAGGGTTTAGGGTTTAGGGGTTTAGGGTTTAGGGTTTAGGGTTTAGGGTTTAATAACCCCCGGACGCTAGATCAGCTAAAGGCGCCGAACAGCACGGCCACATGTCGGTAGCCACCAAGAGACAGGCCAAAGCAGCTGCCTCTCAAGGTCTCACGTCTCAAAGACCTTACAGTAGAAGCCAGAAAGTTGGAACACCATTATCCTCATGCCCTTAAAGTAAATTATAAGGGATCCGAGCACTATTCCTCCTAAAGCCTTGTTGCAACTTTCTGGCTTCTACTATACCTAGGAATAAGGTTTCTTTAACTTGTTGATTTAAGGGTGTTATAGATGTTCTGCCGGGTAGGTATTATCTAGGGCTCCCTTCGAAGACCCTTATTTAGGGGCATTCAGAATGAGAATGGGGTTCCATGAGGGCTCTACGTAAGTAGATATCATCGTGAAAGCGTACAAGGACTATGTCGGCAAGCGGATGCCCATCGTCAAACTGAGCAGAAATGAACCGCCATTAACCGCATAATCCTGAACCCTAAGCCCTGAACCCAACACCCTGATCCGCTTATGGTAAACCTCAAAGGGATCCCTCAGAGGGATCCCCTAAAGCATCCTCCAGAGATCCCTCTTGAAACCTTGCGGCCCTAGATCCTGGAACTTGAACCATTTCACCCTAAGCCCACACACATATTCCCTCCAGCCGAAACCGCTAAAACTAGCCCGAAGTCCGGATTCTAAACCCCTTCCGAGCTTCACGACACTAATTGCTGTGTTACGGCTTGTTTAGCAGGATCCTTCCTGTAGCGAACCCCTGCACAAGGTACCGATAAACCCCTAATCGAGCCAATATAGCACTCAACAATCACGAAGCCCCCACACCTCCCATAAAACCATGAAGTGCAAAACCTATGGTAGCCTAAACCCTAAACCCAAAACCGCATGGAACTCTTGGCCCGATTGAACCCTTGTAATGTGCCCGAAGCACGAAGCCTGGAACTTCCACTAAACGCTTAAAGTAAAAGCCAGAAAGTTGGAATATGATTATCCTAACCATTCTATGGTAAATTATTAAGTATCCTACCCTGAAACCATATTCCAACTTTCTGGAGTTCCCTGTAACCCGAAACCTTTTCCCGAACCCCTGCCTGAACCCCAAATACCTCTCTCGGGAACCAGATAAGGACGTCACAATAATGAGCCCTTAGCAAAGCGAACAAAACATAGGTTTCTGATTCAAAGTCAGGTAAACCACAAAACTCTAAAAGGCAAACCCAAAACCCTAACTCTCTAAACCCTAAACCCCATCCCCTGAACCCTAAACCCTTGAAATCCCAAATCCTTAGCCCCCTATACACGACTTGGAGGTTCATGGGAAGTGATAAGTGGGGTCATACGTTCCCTAATATGGGTTATAAGTATAGTTGCCCTACTTCTTTCTCTGCTTATAACTACCCATGAACCCCCAAGTAGGCTGAAAGAAGGCTCGCTTTGCCACGATCTCGCCTATGGCCAGGATAAGCGACGCTGCAGAGGCAGCCGTCCAGCTGAGGCGCATCTTTCGAAGCAAGGGCCGCCTCAAGTTCACTTGCTTTTAGGGTTTGGGGTCAGGGGTTTTAGGGTTTAGGGTTTAGGGTTTGGGGTTTTGGGGTTTTGGGGTTTAGGGTTCGGGGTTTTAGGGTTTAGGGTTTGGGGTTTTAGGGTTTAGGGTTTGCGGTTTTAGGGTTTTGGATTTAGGGTTTTAAGGTTTTAGGGTTTAGGGTTTTAGGGTTATAGGGTTTGGGGGTTTAGATGGGTTTAGGGTCTGGGGATTTAGGGCTTTAGGGACGCTTTATTCGCGGCGTTTGAGGTTTGAAGGCTCAGGGATTATGAGGGTTTAGGGGTTTGTTGCTTGGAGTCATTTTCGTTTAGGGTTTAGGCTGGCTTGTGGATTGGGGTTTGAGGCTATATCGGCTATATCCGTATGTATGCATATGCCTATGTGTGTATATGTGTAATGTATTGAGATACCACTGTATGATGAATACGACGCAGGGTGCAAGCAACTGGGGTGAAGGCTTCAGGGTTCTGCAGCAAAGCCCGTTGAACCGTTTCTGAAGCCTCTCTGCTGCGCGGCTATGCACATCGGTAGTTCTCAAAATGAGGGTCCCTTTTTGGATCCTTTTTACAAGCATGCCGTACTGGTTTGGGGACCTAAAAGGGACCCGAATTTAAAGAACTAGATACCCACATGGACCTTCCAGCTTGAACTTTAAGAGGTTCACTGGCTTTGGTTTTGTAACGAGCCGTGATGATGGTGCTGGTTTTGATGCAATGAAGCAAAATGATCGCCATCTTCACTGCCAGCACCAGCACCAGCAACATCATCAGGATGATGCTGATGATGAGCTTACTCTCGTCTCGTTCAAGCTACAACAGACTGTAGCAGAAGGATGCTCATCTGTACGACGTACGATGAAGAAGTAATGTTGCTCTCATCAACTTTGATCACCTCGAAGTCAAAACACGACACTTGTCAACCCTTCGCCCATTTCGGGTCCGCGCATCGGAGCTTTCGGTCCCAGCGGCACAGCAAACAGCACTACGAGGTTCGCGGCTTGAAGCGCCAGCACGATCCTCATCGGCATCCCCACGCCCCAAAACCCCTAAACAGGAGACTCGCAACTCTAAACCCTAAGGCCGCAAGCCTCCCCCGACTCCGCATAATTTCTGACATCAAACCCCACACAGAGAGTTTGGGGTTTAGAGAACAGCCTACTCTAAAAAGCCGTGTAATAAAGGGGCCCTAATTGATAGCTCGGGCCCCATTTCAACTCGAGACTCCAAAAAGCAGAAACTCCATGAACCCCCAATGCATCTGAGAAACGGATTCAGGCATGAAGGGATGGGGGGGGGGGGGGGGCTAGGATTGTGGTCCTTGCTAAAGGAGCTTTGGGGATTGGGTTTAGGTGTTAGAGTTTAGGGTTTGCCTTCGGGGCGTAGTGCCTAGCAGTTTACGGTGTGCTTGAAGGCTCTTGGGTACTTGTAAGTGGGGTTATAAGTGCCCCAACATGGGTTATAGCTACCCTACTTATAACCCCACTTATAACTACCCAGGAACCTCCAAGTAGAGGCTCTGGGATATAGGGTTTGGCATCTGCTGCAGGGGCTATCGGAATAGAAAGCTCCTACGACGTAACCAAAGGAATGCGGATTTTTTGCATTTGAAGAATAGGGTCATGTCTTTAAGCCAATCCTGGACTCTGAACCCCGGAAACCAAACCCTGAACACCAAAGCCCTCCTACCCTCTTACCTTTAGCCGCGAAAATCTGATCGCTACACACAAACTTTCGATTCATGTAGATGTCCGAACAATTAGCCCCAGTAAAGCAGCGTAATCCTGACATATGTGTATATGTATAGGTATAGGTATATGTGTATGCATGTGCTTGTGCATGTGCATGTGCATATGGATATGCATATGTAAATGTATGTTACTGCATATCATACGTATAAGTGTATGAATGTGTATGTACATGTACGTACATACCTACTTACGCCATTATATCCCTGTTGTAATTCATGTGTGTATTGGCCCGTTTGGCCAAAGGTGCCAGGTGGTCAGAGCCCAGCGCTCCGGCTGCAGAGAAACCAGGAACGACGACTCAACGAAAACCTCTGGGCTTTGGATCTAAGTCCTGCGGACCCTACGGTTTAGGGGTGAGGGGTTTAGGGTTCCTACTCCAAGCTCTCAGTTTTGTTCAAAGTGCATCGGACTTCTCGACCATCCGCAAGCTCTGGGCTTATAGGCTTAGGCTTTAGGGCTTGCTTACCATAGCCGACCTACCTTTTGGATTGAGGGTTAGGGTGAAGGCTTACGGTGCAAGTGAAACTCGGGTTCGAAACCCCTGAGGGTCCATGTACTCATATAGTATAGACATTGGCCTTAAAGTACTCCCCATGTAGGCACATTGGGCCCAAAGTATATACTATTTGGGTACATGGACCCTTAGGGAACCGCTTCTCGGCTCTTCTCGCCTCTTCGGTTTGGGGGAGGCTGAGTCCCTCTCTCTCTGACGTCAACCGCGGCAATGTTGCAAGTAGCGCCCAGGAGATAGCTCTCTATACCCTGAAAAACCCTAAACCGGGTTCAGAGTTTAGGACCTGCAGCGCTGCTGGGCTTAAGGACAGCAGTATTATTATGTTACAATGAAGCCCTACCTCCCTTTACATTGAGTGGTTGTCAAAATTCAGGTCCCCTTTTTGGGTACCCTAATACTAGGTGCCGTATTATAATAAGGACCCAAAACGGACCCAAATATTGACCACCACCCTTTACATGGGTCTTGGTGCTAAACTGATGCACAGTCAGAGCCGCAGCATTGATCGACGACCAGCTTCCCAAGCCGAAAATCACAAAAGCCGCCTCGTGTTCTTTGGCTTAGGGTTTAGGGTTTTAAAGTGCAGGGGTTTAAGGTTTAGGGTTTTAGGGGGTTTAGGGTTTAGGTGTTAAGGGTATAGGGTTCTTTGTTTGCGGGTTTCGGAAGGTTGTCTTTTTTGAGCTCCTTTTCTACGGTGCCCGAGGGTCCGCGAGGCTTAGGGAAGGTCTAGTTCGCAAGGCTTTGGGACTTGAGGTTTAGTTAAAGGTGCGGGTTCCGCAGGGATCCAGCGCTTCAGGGCGTTTCGGGACAATCTAGAATGTCAGAAGGAGCCCACAAGAGAGAGACCCTGGCAAGGCTGCTTGCAAAGGAGTGGCGTGACGACCAGACTCGTGGTCACTTAGCCGCCACCCACACTCATGTAAGAAATCAGTGGAGCAGGCAGGATCACAGAGACGGTGCAACCCTAGTTCATGGTTGGGATCGGATTAAGCACGTACATTTTTATTCCGTACTTGGTTTAAGTGCCCATAAGCATGTAAAATGTTAACAAGCTATGACACAGAACTGGCCTCCGAAAAGACTGTAATTGGAGGGTTGGGGGACTTACTCAGTAGGTAGTAAGTAGACTTACAAGTATCCTAAAAGGGACCCTAATTGGGGTTATGGTACTTATAATAAGTCCCTAAAATAACCAGTTACTAAGTCCCCCGACCCTCCAGGTAGTCACCAGTCCGCAGCACCCACGGCAAACCCGCAAACCGAAAAGCTTTACGACACGAAGTCCTCAACACTCCTACTCGGAGGCTCATGGGAAGTTATAAGTAGGGTGATACGTCCCCTCATACGGGTTATAGTTATAAGTATAGTTACCATTCGTATAACTCCACTTTTTACTACCCCAACAAATTCAAGTAACCACACTGGCCCAGAAACTGCAAACCTCCTGAATGGAGCGTCTTGGGCTTGCCCTAAGCCCTATGCCCTAAATTCCTAAACCATACCTTCCCTAAATGATCATTAACCCCTGTCCTGAACCCTACCTGAACCCCGAAGAACCTACTTTTCTAAGGACCTATATAAAGAAATCATAATGGGGAAACCTAGAAAAGGTAGGTTGTTCAGGGTTAAAGTAAGTCTATACCCCCGAAGCCTTCAACACCCCAAAGCCAGAAGCTGGAAGCTGAGGGTCTACACTATAGAGCCCGAAGGCCTTACACCGAACACTGTCTTCTGCTTCCCCCAAAATGTCTAGAATCTCGACCCTTCGCTGACAACTACATAACCCCTGCACCCGAACACCTCAAAAAACAAACGCCTTCACGGAGTAAAACTTCAAGAACCCCAAACTAAATCCCCTGCACCTTGAACCTTAAGCCGCAAATGCTGCAAACCTCTAACTGTCTTCCATTCTTTCCTCAATCCCTGGCACCCTTACCTTAAGCCTCAACTCTTCCCTTTCAATCTCACGGCACATACACCGCAGCGCCCTCGCGCTGAAGCGCCGACCGCGATTCCGGGTCCGCAGCCACACTCAGGGCACTGGTCCCTAGAGGGGAGGCCATGGCTGCAAAAAGGTTCTCAGGTTTTTGTTTGAGCTCCTTTTTCTAAGGTTCTCAGGTTTAGGGTTTAGACTTTTTTTTCTGTTGAGCTCCTTTTTCCCAGATGCAGCTATCAGCAACTTGCAAGGGTTTAGAATTCAAGGTTTAGGGTTTAGAGAAGGTTCCAAAGTACTCGTATGGTCGAAAGTAAGGCTTCTTTATAAGTATTTGCTCATTGCTATGCTGGTTTGGTTCAGTAGCACGTGTCACTTAGAAGCTGCCCCCACCCGGTAATAGTGACTATAAGGATTATAGTAGGGCCCAGTTATATTCCTATTATACCACTATTACAGGGTGGGGGCAGCTTCTAACGTATCACGCTAAACCCTAAACCCTAAAGGCCCTAAAACCTAAAGGCCCTAAACCCTAAACCCTAAAGGCCTTAAACCCTAAAGGCCCTAAACCCCCCAGAAAGGTGCTTAGGAGCCTCTGGGCTGGGCCATGGGACTTCAGGGTTTACAGAGATTGGGGTTCCCGGAGACTCCAATGCCCTTCAGGTAAAAGCCAGAAAGTTGGAATATGATTATTATCCTAACCCTTCTATGGTAAATTATATGGTATCCTACCATGAAACCATATTCCAACTTTCTGGAGTTCCCTGTCATTAAGGAACATTTCCCAAAGGGTCCACGTATCTGGTATATACTTATGGGGTATTTTGGGGGTCTAAGTATATACCATAATCATACTTGGACCCTTTGTGTTCCTTAAATTGAGAAGAGATCCGTAATATGAACTGAGGTATATTGTTTAATAGGGTATTGGAGTCTTTGGGTTACTGCTGCCTGTAACGCTGGGAGATCATGCTTTAAGCTTCAGCGCTGAGCGCGACTTGTTCTTGAGACCATACAAGCAACTAGTACACAAGGCCAGTGGCCTATGTCGAGCCCGAGCATAATGGATTCGGACGATGGCAGTTGGGGTCCTATAGGTTTTAGGACTGAGCCTAACTGTTCAGGGCTTCTTTGGGGTTTACGAGATCTTTGGACTTTGATGTTCAGGACGCTGGGGTTCAGGAGACAGCAGACAGGGTTTGCAGTTTTGGAGGTTAGGGCTGTTGGATATCGGAGTTAGATTTTAGGAGGCTTACTAGGAAGGTGTACTCTGATTGGCATGCCTGTGGAAGCGGAAACCTTTCAGAATTAGGATGGGTCCCGCAATGCCGAAGGTCTAGGAGCTATTGGACTTCACCGATAGGGCTACTTCAGTCTCTTCAATTCTTCGATCTAGGAAGCTACTGCAGCTACTGCTTGGGCCCCAGAAGTAGGTAGAATAATGGCCGTTTATGGCTGTTGGGCTCTTATTTTGAGGGATTTTACTTACTTTGGAGGATTTAGGTTAGACTGAGTCTAAGCCCCACCGAGACCCCTCGGAGTGAAGGAGCAGACCCCAATATCGAATGCTTACGAGGATACTGCGGGGAGACGAGCCAGATCCCGCGGATGAGCCGAATCGTGACCGGGGTTTGTAAGGTTTAGGGTTGAGGGCGTAGGGGTTTTACCCTAGGGCTTAGGGTATAGGGTTTAGGGTTCTGGAGAAAAAAACCACACTTCAGCCTTTGGCAAAAGGTTCGAGTCAGGCTTTGGGGTTAGGAGTTGAAGCACTATAGGCTTTGGGACTGGGCCGAAAGCTCCAAACCCTAAACCCTGAAGCCCTGCAGGAGCTCAATGGCTTTTCTCGTCCGCTGCACTTGCTGACCGCAAATCGCACCACGCCCAAGCTCAGTCCTGCAACCACGGCTTTTGATGCTGGGCTAGGTTGATGAGTGGCCCCGTAGGGGTACCCTTTTAACTACTACTTAGTTTCAATATGGGAGTTTCCGAAAATTAGGGGTATTTTCGGAAACCCCTATATGGGAACCCCAAAAGAAAAAGGGCAAAAATGGCTACCACGAAGGATCCTGGGTCTGAAGATCTCGCTGGGCGTTCTGGGTCTATCAGGGGGTTCTGGGGTTGGTTTAGGGCTTAGGGGTTTAGGGTTTAGGGTTCGGAGTTTGAAGCTTTGGGTTTCGGGCTTGGGGGGTATGAGAAATGCAGCACAGCGATGGTGCACTGAAAGAATGCTATGATTGCTCTTAGTGAACACGGTGTTGTCATCAATCTTCACCATCACCGCCCTCATCGCCATCATCCTGACAACTGCTGCTGCGGTGGCTCGACTTCCTTACTTTGGGAGCGGGGTTTGTCTTGTGAATTTAGGTTGATACAGGTTTGCTGATCCCCTTGAGGGGGCCGGAGCGTCTACGAGATCGGGCGGTTGGAAGAATCGTGATTTCATTTCAGGCCTCGAACCCTCAAACTTCTTCGCAAGTACTTTGTGTTTAGGGCTTTAGGGTTCCGGCGCCTTCCCTATCTGCCATGTCCCATATCAACCAAACCCCTTAGATTCCGTGACCGCGAACATTAAACTCCCTATACCCTAACCCCAAAAATTACCCGAAACCCTGCACTCAAGATCCCTAGCTTACCTTTAGTTAGTAGGGAATGGAAGAAGGGTAGTAACAGTAGTTATAATTGTACCCCATTCATCCATTCCCTACTAACCAAAGGTAAGCTACTTGGAGGGCCGGGGGACTTAGTAACTGGCTATTTTCGGGACTTATAAGTACCATAACCCCAATGAAGGTCCCTTTCAGGGTACTTATAAGTCTACTTACTACCTACTTAGTACTCCCTGAACCCTAAACCCTACAGTACTCAATATGGAGCCCCTTAAAGGAACCCTTATTAAATCCCCGTTGAAGGAGCACCTACTTACTAAGTCCCTCGACCCTCCAAGTAGGCCCTAACCCCTAAACCCAAAATCCTACATGGGTACAGATCCTAGAACCCTAAACCCTAAACCGTTTACAAGACTCCTTAACCCCCTCGGAACTCTGAGCCCTTGAATCCCAGCCAGTCCCCCGACCCTCCAAGTAGAACCCAAGATGGAGTAAGACACCCTTGTCCTTTTAGAAACAATAGACAGAGCCCTATGCCCATATCCCTTAGTAGGAATTATTTAAAAAGGTCTACTAGCCGGTCTGTTTATTCTTTTGGGGGGGACCATGAAAAAGGACAAGGCTGGTGAGTAAGATCCGGTCCTCCTTAACTCCGTGGGAGCTGACGTAGATACCATCCAAGAACTTTCGGATATCCTTCTTCTTGCACAAGCAAGACCTTCCAGGCTCAGCCGGAACTCTAGGGGTTTTAGAGTTTGGGGGCTTAGGGCTTATAGGGGTTTAGGATTGAGACTTTCATCGTTGGGGTGAGGGGTTTCGGGTTTAGGCTTTGCAGTAGGCGTTTAGGGCTTAGGGGTGTAGGATAGAGACCTTCATAGTTAGAGCAGGGTATTTAGGGTATATGATACTAAAACTATAATAAGGAAGCCCCAAACTAGTATTCGTTGGTATTTAGGCCCCTGCATGAAACCCTGAATCCTAGAATCTCTTTAAACTCTACACCCCCGGAAGCTGAAAACCGAGTAGCTGATGGATGAGAGCGGACGACTGTCCCGTGAGCTCGATGTCCGCGCCAGAGACGACAAGCTCGTCCTCTTGGGATCTCGGTGTTTGCTTTGAGAAGGTCTAGCTGACTTACGGATTTGGGAGTTTCCGAAAATCAGGGGATACCTTATTTGGGGGTCCTTATAATAAGGATCCTACTATGTAGAGCACTATATTAGGGTCCCCAATTTTCGGAAACTCCCACTATTGAGCTAAATTCTAAGCAAGCAGTCTTTTCTTCCGGCCGCGCATGGCATCAAGCCATTTTCTGCAGATGCCCTGGTTGAAATCTGCACGGCCCAACCCTCTGTGCTGGACACTTCTCAGGTCAGAGGCTCGGGCTGTGTTTAAACACTTGCAGCAGAGATGAGGGTAAGGCCTCACAAATGCACAACTTCCCTTGATTCATCTTGGCCATGTCGCGCAAGAGCAAAGCCAACACTTGTGCGCTCCCAGTCGTAGACTGTGTAGTACTTCCGCAACCTTGGCACGAGAAAACACAAGGCCTGCTACACATCTCTGGTACGAAATACCCCAAGACCCCATCGCGTATTGTATATGACTGATCCCTTGTTAGTCGGTGTCTTCACATTAGCACTTCTATCATACTGATCTTGCCTGAGGGTCAAAACGTTACGGGACCCACAATCATAATTCGTGTGAGTGGAAGGAGCTTCGAAATCAAGGGTCTTGACCAAGCGTAAATACCTAACCCTAAACCCTAAGCCCTAAAGCTTGAACTCCGAAACCTTAACCCCCCGCAGTGTGAAACCTTCTGAGCCCTAATCCCTACCTAAATCCCCAAGGTAGGTAAAATAGTGGCCCGACACCTATAAAAGGCAATTATGTTATGTACTTTTGCTGTCCGGGTTAACCCTCTAAAAAAACTACAAGCCAAGCTCGAAACATCCGAAAAGATGTTTTAGCAGGAGGCATCGGCTCGCCGAGAATGAACGCCTTCAGGGCTTGCTGTTTGAGGGCCCTAGGGCTTTGATCTAGGGGTTTACGGCTCTGGTGTTCAGGGGTTTAGGGGTTTTAAGGTTTAGGATTCTCACAAGGGGTACTTTAAAAGTAACTATACTTTCGGGGTTAAGGGTTTGGGGGTTTAGGCGCTTGGGGCTTCATGTGTGAAGTTTAGGGTTGAGGGCCGGGGGAGTTCGAACACCTCAAAACCCTGCACACCCTCATCTCCCGAAGCCCTATCCGAAGCCCTTTTTACCATGTTCCGCAACCTTTTAACCGCTCCAAACCCTAAGCCATGATCCCAGAAGCCCCCCAAACCTCGAAACCTCCCCAAACTCCCCAATCCGAATCAAAGCAACCTGCAGCTGCCACAAGCCAGAATCCCCTAGCGTCTCATTTAGGGTTTAGGGTTTAGGGTTTAGGGTTTAGGGTACATACATCCTTCAGAAAGAGTCCATAGAGACTCTATCCCGCAAATGCAATTTCTACGAGACACAGATCCTATACTCTAACCCCGAGAACCCTCAACCCTCAGCCGAAACCTCAAAACCCAAAGGCACCCTGACCCTCAACCGCCAAAGCTAGAAGCGCGAAGCCCGATAAACCCTCTCGCACGGCCCGCTTAAATGCCAAGCGAACCGCCCTTGTCCTTGTGATCTCACCCTAAACCCTAAACCTTATACCCTAAACTGACCCCTTAAATGCTAAGCCCTGGTCCTGAACCCTATTTCATGTGAGGCGTTTACAAGACTCCTTACTTGGAGGGTCGGGGGACTTCGAAACTGGTTATTTGAGGGACTTATACGTACCATAACCCCAATTAGGGTCCCTTTTCAGGGTACTTATAAGGCTACTTTCTACCCACTTACTAATCCCTGAACCCTAAACCCTAAACCCTATAGTACTCTTATGGAGCCCTTTAAGGGAACCCTTAGAATCCCCGTTAAAGGAGCACCTACTTACTTAGTCCCTCGACCCTCCCAGTAGGCCCTAAACCCTAAACCTAATATCCTACACCGTATAGAACTCTAAACCCTAAACCGTTTACAAGACTCCTTAACCCCCTCGGAACTCTGAGCCCTTGAATCCCAGCCTTAGCTCCCAGGGAAGGTGTTGGATCCACCGGCAGAAGCCTTGAAAGCCAGGTTGGCCCGTGGGGGTATGAGACGGCGGTAACGTTTAGGAAATATTTTGGCATACGGACATATACTGCAGCAGGCATGCTTCGACAGGATATCATTGGTAACTATTCAAGCCCCTATGCCTATGCTGCACGCCGGTGATTGAGAGATTAGGCTCTCGACTCTGGACAGTTTGAAGTGTTGGGTTTATATAGGCTTCTACGATGGCCGTGTTCGAGGGAACGCTACTGCATCCTAAGTCGTAAACTCCACAAACCCTGGGATCCATTACCCAACATTCTATACCCTCTTCCCTGAAGCTATCTAAGCCGCATAGTAGCACAGTCATGCTACGATACTACAAGTATCAGTACCATACCACTATACAGATGCTATTACCGTACCACGATAAGACTATGTTGGGAGGTAGGATTAAGGGGACCCTTGGGGATAAAGACACTCTTAACAAGGTCCCTTTTAAGAGCGCCAGAAGTAGGGTTCAGAAGGGGTGCCCTTTAAGGGGTCTCTCAAATAATCCTACCCATAGATATAGTTCCCTAAATAGTAGGATCCTTATTACAAGGACCCCAAAAGAAGGTACCCCTAATTTCCGACAACTCCCATCTGATGGTCTTTGAAAGCTGCACTTTCTCGAGCCGAGAAACGATGCTCTGCAGACAATCTGGAGCTGAGCCTCGACAGGACGATGGCTTTTTGGGTTTAGGGGTTACCTGAACCCCAAATAACCTACCTTTTAAGAAATTCTATAAAGAAATCATATTAGGAAACCCTAGAAAGGTAGGTTATTTGGGATTCAGGTAGGGCCTAGGATCTATACGATTTAGGATTTTGGGTTTCGGGTCAGGATTTCGGGTTTGCGCCTTTCGGGTTTTGGCCGGCGTGCGGCCTTTAGGGCTTTAGGCTTTATAGGGTTTAGGTTGGAGTCGTTAGGATTTAGTGTTTAGGGTTGGGGGGTCCTAGTGCCTAACGTCGCTGAATTGCGGACTACTCTGCAAAACCTTCCATACCTAGCAACCCTGCGCAATCCGAGATTCTAACTAAGGAAGACATGAACACATGAACAACTCTAGGTTAACAAGGCATGCGCAAAAGAATTGTTTTTTAATCCACATTCGACAATGTACACCACCTACACTATTGTAGTTACCTTCTGTGAGGCCCCAACACCCAAGCTTCTATATTGATCAACGCAGTCGTTGAAACTACTGGTAGTTTTCTCGGGTCAAGATTTGCAGTTTATACAAAAAACCTTGTAAGACCCTTATACGGCACCTGCAATAATAAGCCCCTGACAGAGAAGAACACCATCCCCAAACCTTTCCCTAAACCCTAAACCCTAAAAGCTAGACCCTAAAAACTAAACCCTAAACCCTAAAAACTAAACCCTAAACCCTAAAAACTAAACCCTAAACCCTAAAAGCTAAACCCTAAACCCTAAAAGCTAAACCCTAAACCCTAAAATCTAAACCCTAAACCCTAAAATCTAAACCCTAAACCCTAAAAAAAAAACTAAATCCTAAACCCTATGAAAAGGAACTCCGCGACCGCTCCCAAGACTACCGAAAGGCCCCAAAGTAGTTCCTTTTGGGGGCTTCATATCCAGACCTAAGAGTAACCTAGGAATAGAAAGGGTGCCCTTTTTGGGTTAAAGGGGCTTATAAGGGAACCTGAACCCTAAAAAAGGGAATAAGGGCCTACTCTAGGTCCTAGTCCTTTTGGGGCTTCATATTTA
This sequence comes from Symbiodinium sp. CCMP2592, assembly GCA_905221615.1. Taxonomy (NCBI): domain Eukaryota; class Dinophyceae; order Suessiales; family Symbiodiniaceae; genus Symbiodinium; species Symbiodinium sp. CCMP2592. The sequence goes on along the minus strand of CAJNDT010000288.1, from coordinate 59,059 downwards.
CTAGCTTGGCCCCTTAAAGCCTCTGAAAAATATTCGTAAGTAGGGTCCTATTAAGCCCAATAAGGGAAAATATAAAATGTCCCAAAGGCCTACCTAGTTTAGAATTTTATAAGGTAACCCCAAAAAGGAGCTACTTTGGGGCCTTAGGGTAGACCCCTAACCCTGAACCCTAAGCCTCCGCCCCAACATCCCGAACCCCTAACTTCAAAGCCTAATCTTCAAACCCTAAACCCCCTGAACACGAAGCCGCCTGCGCGTTTGGCACCTTCATGGGCGCCGGGCGAGAATACTCCCTGCCTCCGAGCCTCTCGAAGTTTCGCAGGGTTTTAGTCACAAGGACATTACCCTAGGGTTTTGGGGTGTAGGGGTTGAAGGTTTAGGGTTTAGGCTTGTGTCTTTTTTTAATGGTGTTAGGGGGGATACAGTACTTCCCTAAATCATAATAGTGACTCCTTATACAGAAACCCTACAGTCCAGATGAAAACAAGGAGGTAGGTTAGTAGTATGATGAGAAAAGGAGCCGTCAGGAACAGAAGCAAAAAACATAAACCTTCTGGCCCCGATAATAAACGAGCAAACTGCCGACATGGAACGATACGCGGTTGAAGCTGACCCGTTCACATAGGGGCCCCAACATCTACACAAAGGGCCCTTAGTACCTGTATGGTAGAAATGTAGGGTTTCTATAGTCGGATCTACTTTTCTGATTTGGGGAAGTCTCGCCCCCTAACAGTACCCAGGACCCGTTGGGTAGGGTTCCCATGTGGGCTGTTCTCTTCACAGGCGCGTAGAATACATAGCTCTTGAATACTGCACGGGAATACCATGACGACTAGTACTTGGAGGGTCGGGGGACTTAGTAAGTAGGTAGTAACTAGACTTATAAGTACCCTAAAAGGGACCCTGATTGGGGTTATGGTACTTATAAGTCCCGAAAATAACCAGTTACTAAGTCCCCCGACCCTCCAAGTAGGATTGCCCAACCCTGACCCAGCTGCCTGACTTCCACACCGCCCTCGAGCTCAAAGAGGATATCGGGTCCCGGAAAGTCGCGACAGTCCAAATCCTGTGTTTAGGGCTTTACGGCTTTGAGGCTCATAACCCTAAACCCTACACCCTAAACCCCAAACCCCTGAACCCTAAACACCAAAGGCTTAAAACTTTAGTTGCTTGTCCAGGAGCATCCTGAAGGGGTGTATGTTGAGTTTGAAGTAAAATTGTTGAGAAGGCTTCCATGAGAGTTGTTTTTGGGTTCGTACCAAACTGAAGGCTCAAGACGGTGTGCAAGTCTTGATCTGGTCAAACGGATGTCGACAGACTTCTCAAAACATCCAAGGTTGACAAGGGCTAGCCTTGCCCTGAACCATGAACCCTAAACCCTAAACCCCAAGAGGTTCGGGCTTCATGAGTTCAAACTGTGACGCCGCCTTTGCTTTCAGTGGAGTTCAGGGTTGAGCTGTGTCTCCAAGTGCAAAGAACTTGCGAACTTACTATCAATCTGTTCTTGCTGGAATTGCCACCATTGTTTGCAGGGCGCCACCAAGAATAATAACACAACACGAACAGGAACAATGACAAGAACAAAAAATGTCTGCGCTCATCCGGAAACTGGCCCGAAACCTTGAACCCCGATGAACTCCCCAAAACCGAAGACTTACCTTCGCAACCCAGCCGTAGGGTCACCTGTGACCCCCAACCCTGCAAAACGGTAGTTTATGACCCCTCTACGACAGGGCATAGCCGCAAAAACAACAGGTTCCTGGATCCCGAGGTAGGGGTTGTGTATTCTGGGTCAGTGATCCCAGCGTTCGCAAATCAAGACTTCAGCCAGAGCTTCACCGCCCCGAAACAATTTAGAAATGTAGGGCATTATAGTGTACTTGGAGGGTCGGGGGACTTAGTAACTGGTTATTTCAGGGACTTATAAGTACCATAACCCCAATTAGGGTCCCTTTTACGGCACTTATAAGTCTATTTACTACCTACTTACTAAGTCCCCCGACCCTCCAAGTAGGCTTTTGGGGTTTTAGAAGTAGGAGCCCTGATTACCGACACTATTTTGGGAGGTTCCTTAGTATAATCCTAGTAGAATGGGCCGCAAAACCCTATTAAAGGAGAAGGTTCGTCCGACGGTTCGGGCGTCTGCGGGACCCGTCGCGCAAGCAGGCGGTGCAGCTGCTGAGTGAACTGGCGCGGAGCTCCTTGGGAGGGTTCGAGGTTTAGGAAAGTTTAGGGTCTGTGGGTTTAGGGTTAAAGGGTTTAGGATTTAGGGGTTTAGGGGTTTAGGGTTTAGGGTTTGGGGTTTCGGGGTTTAGGGTTTAGGGGTTTGGGAGTTTGGGTTTGGGGTCTTCGGGGTCTTTTGGGTCTAAGTTTAGGGTTAGGGGTTTGCGGTTTGGGTATAGGGTTTAAGTTTAAGGTTTAAGATCTGCGGTCGGCCTTATCGTAATTTTGAGAATTGAACAGCAGTAAAGAGGTATTTAGGAGTAAGCGTTCAGGTAATGAAGGGTTTTGTGTGAAGGGAAGGTCTTTGGAAAACGCATATTCTCCTAAGGAATACCGATAATACTGGTGAGTACCGGTGGCGATTGTTGGGGTGTCGCTGGGAGGATACCACTACTCGAACCCTAAAGCTTAAACCCTAAACCCAATGAGATGTCTCGTTCTTCACAGTCCTTTCGTAAAGGATGCGAGATTTCGGGCCTGTGAAAGGGGGCCGTCTGGCGACCTCCGCGTCCTGGCAGTGGCTGTTGTTGCTGGCGAGCGCCGCCTCCCCTGCCTCCGTGGGGTCCCTTGCCCCCCGGGTTCTGGAACTTGGCCGGGGTGGTCTCCAGATCCATCTGCAGAGTGCGCTTCCCCAGGATGTAGCCGAAGACGTTCTTCTCCTCGTTGTCCAGATCCATGGACGTAATCTCGCTGGAGGTTGACGTTCACGATGTCTGGTTTACTGTAGGCGCCTTCATAGTTAGAATAGGGTTTTGGGGCCTCTTATACTATACTTGTAATAAGGAGCCCCAAAAATAGTCTAGGGAATTATTTAAGCCCCTATATGAGGAACCCCCAAAATAGTGTAGGGAATTATTTACGCCCCCAAAATTAGGAATCCCCCAAAATAGTCTAGGGAATTATTTAAGCCCCCATATTAGGCTTCACCGAAGATGCATTCGACTGAACCCACTATTCAGACGCTCGCATCGCTCGTTGTCCCACTGCGGCGTCTCCGATTGGTCTTATCACAGGCAACCTAGGGGCTGAAGGCATACTTGGAGGTTCACGGGTAGTTATAAATAGGGGGTAGACGTTCCCCAATTAATGTGGGTTAAGATTGTACTTGTCCCACCCCATGAACCTCCAAGTAGGGAAAACAAAACGTCTCAATATGGGCATTGGATTCCCGAAGACTCCGATTGCACGAGGAATAGAGCTACGATGGAGAGGCATAGCCAGGTTGCTGGCTGAGGGTCCAGAGTTGTGAAAAGAGAAGCCAGGGTAGGTCAAAGCTTTCAGGGTTCAAGCCCTATGCCGTTTCCACCCAATCTTTTGCATGCGACTCCCTACATGTCCGTAGTAACTATAGTGTGTATGTCTCCCTTCGGCCCGAAACCGAACGAAACAAACGGAATCAAGATGAGTCAAGGATCCTAGTAGGGAAGTGCCCGTGTCGGCAATAGCCACGCAGTCGCCGTCGCGGCAGAAATCGAGCTCCTCGCGCCCAGATTGCCCAATGCCCCTGAATGAAAAAGCATAGCTTTACAAAGGGTCTTAGAGGCTGTCGAAAGATCAACATAGTCCTTATAACGACTCTAGTCTTTATAAAGGCTTATGCAAATCCAGATGTCGCCAAACTAAGGATGGCTCCTCATGCAGCTACCATCAGGAAAGCTAAACCCCCCGCTTGCACCGTCCATCACCGTCCATTGTGTATCCTTGCTGGATAACCCTAAACTCTAAACCTGCTGTTACCATCACGGTTAGGGTCCAGAGGCGAGAACAACTGCATCAAACTTGAGGGTCCAAAACTGCGATACCAGCATAAATTACTGGCCCAGAACCTGCAACCCC
>CAJNDT010000288.1:22500-50000 GCA_905221615.1 Symbiodinium sp. CCMP2592 | reverse complement strand
CTATAATAAACCCTACCTACAACCTCTATCAAACTCCAAAACCCTCTCTACACAAAAAACACACCTAAATCTCCAGAGTCTACAGCCCTTGATTAGGACTCTCTACAATCCGTCCCAAACCCCAGCCCTAAACCCCGAAATCCTAATCCCCCTAAAGCCCCTGGCCCCCTACAACCCCTGACCCTAAACCAACCCTAAACCCCAAAACCAAAAACCAAAACTCGTAACCCCTAAACACTTACCCCTAAACTATAAGCCGGGGCGTCTTTGTCAGCTGCTGTCCCATTATACCATTATATATATATACATACTATAGTTAGAAACCCTTATAGATCCCTTTAAGGAACCCTTAAAAGGGCCCCTAAACCATAAGCCGGGGCGTCTTTGTCAGCTGTTGAAAGATGCTGAAGTTCGGTTCCACAGCCAGGGCTCCAAGGCCCAGCCCTCGGAAACTTTGGCAAAGAGCGGTTTTTTGAGGGGGTTTAGGGGTTTTAGGGGTTTAGGGTTTAGGGGTTTTAAGGGTGTAGGGGCTTTTAGGGTTTAGGGTTTAAGATTTCGGGGTTTGGGGGTTGGCTGGGCTTTATAGGGCTTTTTTTGAACGGATGGTTTAGGGTTTAGGGGTTAAGGTGTTTTGGGGGTTAGGGTTTTGGCCCAGGCTTTAGGGTTTAGTGTTCACTTGGGGGTTAATGGGTAGTCAAGTGGGGTTATCACTCCCCTAGTAACACGGGTTATAGCTATAGTTCCTCTACTTCTATCAGTACTTATAACTAACCATGAAGCTACAAGAACGGATTGGGGTTCTGCGTCGGCTTTGCTTAGGAGTGGAGCAAACATGTGGCTGCTTCTTGTGGATTTAGTGCTTCGTGCGGAAGATACCACTTAGGGTTGGGGGTCTCGGCCTGGGGTGCAAGATACCAAAACGCCAAGTCCCTACATCCACACACCAAGACCCTTAGGGTGAAGGGTTTAGGATTTACAGTACTGTCCGAATCAAACCTGGGTGGTTGTCAAAATTAGGGTCCCTGTTTGGGTCCTTTTTATAATACGGCACCTAATAATTAGGGTACCCCAAAAGGGACCCTTATTTTCACAACTACCCACCTCAACCATGAAATCGAGGCACTGCGGGCCGGGCTTTTACACCCAGTCGCGAGGCTCTAAACCCTAATCCTGACATGAGTGGAGAACCACTGCATTCGCGAAGACCCCTTGCAAAATGGAGCGGAACGGAACACATGTCTGAAATAGAGCTTAGAGTAAAGGCATGCAAGGGGGCTACACATATATGTACATGTGCATATATATATATATATACACATGTATGTATGTATCGACGTGTACCTACATAGTTGTATGTGTATATGTGAATAGGTATGCATGTGTGTATATACCTTCACATAGAATATGCGTGTATATGCGTACATCTATGCGGCTCAACAACCTGGTTAATCAGTCCGTCGGAAACTCCCATTCTGCTCCAGGAGCCCCGAAACTCTCGCCAAACGCCCTACTTTGTTGTAGTCTTGGGCTTTCATTTATGACGGGTCTACAGTGAGCACTTAACTTCAAAGCTTTTGTAGCAATGCAGAAAGCTCGCGAATCTCTCAAACGCACCCTTATAAGGGTCTACACCAGCAGCCTAATCCCATGCAACCCCCACACCCTCCCACCCTCAAACCCTCGACCCCTAAACCCTAAACCCGAAAACCTTTCGTAGACCCTGAACCTGAAACCGTAAACCCCAAGGCCCTAAATCCTAAACCCCAAACCCAAAGGCCCTAAACCCTTAACCCAGCTTTGAGTTTCCTTTGTGCCGAGAGTCCTACGACGCCATCGAAGCTGAAACTCGAGAACGGCTCATCGGTCATCTGTGTGGCCTTGAGAGAAATGCATTAAGCTATAGTAAGTTCTACTAAAGTAAGCTAAGTCCTACTAAAGTTTACTATGTTACCCTATATTACACTGTATTATATTAAAAGTATCTAAACATTTGCAAATTAGACTATATGTAAACTGTTGTGTTTCTCATGAGATATTACAGAGAATGTCGAGATTCTCGTTGATTCCTACAGGGGCCTTCATAAACGAAATAGGATTCCTTTAGTTTCATGCTGCTTGAACGGGATACTTCAAGGGTTTTGTGCGTCGCTTTCGGTCAAGGGCCTGAAATGAACAAGTCAGAACAGGGTTTTCGGGTATTATATCGGGTTAGGGGCATGAAAGCATTTCATCAATTAATCAGAGTTCTGTATGGGGTGTCTGGGCTCGGCTTTGGCCTTTGCATTTTTCAATGTCAGACTATAGCCGGTAAGTCGCCCAGGCCGGTGAGGTTCAATACTTTAGGTTCCGAAGCCCTCAAAAGCCCCTAAAGTTCTCGAAAAGCTAAAACCTGATCGATTTTAGGGTTTAGGGTATAGTGGCTTTAAAGGGTTTGGGGTTCTCAAGGTGCAGGTCTTGGTCTCCTTTTGTTCTTGCCAGGCGGCCGTAACCAGGTTGATCCGAGCACAGCCACTGTCCGGCTTGGCCTCGGTGCCTGCAGGGGTTTAGTAGGGTCTAGCAGGGTTAAGGGAGGGTTTAGCCGGGTTGAGTAGGGTTTAGTAGGGTTTAGGGAGGAGTACTTTGTAGGGTTTAGCAGGGTTTAGGGCTTAGGGTTAAGGGGGTAACGCTTAGCAGTTAGTGTGGGCTTTTTAAGCCGGAAATCAGTGCTGTTTGCTGGGCTTTGACGAGTTTCAACACGACGCTTTCAGGGACTCTTCTATGGTATAGAATGCTATACAGTACAAGGATCTTATGAATATCTTCTAGGCCCAAAGCCAAGGCTGAAACAAGCCCACAACCATTTCGCTTCAGTGGGATAGCAAAAAGGCTTCGTAGATCCTGAGAAGTCGCAGTTTATTCGGGTGCCGCTTCATGTACCTATGTCCCATCTACACAAACCCGTGGTGACAAGGACCCACCAACACGGTAACAAACCCGCTCCACCCCCTGTAGGTAGGCATTTCCGACATTGGATGCATCCTTGTTGCAAGGACCCTAAGCAAGTGACTGCCGACATTGTCACTTACCGATATCCCTAAGCCCCAAACGCTAAGGGTTCATAACGGGAAAGCCGTGAATTCCACGAGCCTTCTAGGTTTTGCTGTTGACGTGGGAGTTTAGGGTTTAGGGGCCTCCTATGCACTGACATAGCCCTAAATTAAACCCTAAAAAATACAAACCCTAAAACCCTAAACTATAAAACCCCAAACCCCCCAAACTATAAAACCCCAGACCCTAAACCCCTAAACCCCAAAACCCTAACTCCTAAACCCATCAAGGAGAGTCTCTGGACGCGCCTTTGGGCTCTGAGAAGCAAACCAGTTCCTCGACGAAGTTCCCCCGGATGCTTCCGGTGCCGAAGCTAATGGCCACCTCTGATCAAAGGGCAAACGACGGGACCCTTAATAAGGACTCCTAGCTATATACCCTTAAAAAATAGCTATTACATACCCATTATATAGCCCATTATACGGTAGGGGTCCCCGTTAAGGGTCCCTCCATTCCCCCTTCGATCTGATCAAAGGGCAGCAAAATAAGGGACCCGTAATGGGCATCCCCACCCTTTAACGGGCAAAAGACTGGGTATATAATTAATAGCCTAGCTATATTAAGGGCCACCTCTGACCCACAGAGGGGTCTGGGGTTTGGGATTTTGGGGTTGAGGGGTTGAAGGGTTTAGAGGTTTAGAGGTTTAGGGTTTAGTGCTTTACAGGGCTGAAGGCTCTGGGTTTTAGGGCTTAGGGTGGCGCCTTGATAATGTGTAAAAGGGTTCCCACAGAAGAATGTTAGGTCTTATTTGTTGGTTAGGGCTTTGGGGTTCACGGTTGAGGCCTAAACAATAAACTCACTAAGCCCTAAGCCCTCAACCGTTAGGTTTCGCGTGTTGCTCAGGGCTTGGGGTTGAACGGTTTATAGGAATCAGGGTTTGGCAGGGTTCAGGGGTAGGATTCAGGGTTTGGGTGTTTAGGGGTGTACGGGTTTAGGGGTTTTGGGTTTAGGCGGTCGAGGATTGGGGGTTTGGAGTTTAGGACAACTGGCAGCTTTGCAAGTGCTTCAAGCAGATACGGATACGCACATGTATGGGACATAAGCACTGACATATACAAACATTAGACATAATACATGTTTTGCATGCCCGTATACATTAAGCAGAACCTATGTGGTATATCCAAGTATATCAGCTAGTGTATACAGATGTTTTGAAATGATAAAAGAACTCGTGTGTATATATATATATGTATATATACATAATATGTGCAGAAATGCACTTGTATGAGCGGGGAGCGAAGGAACGAGGGCGGGAGAGAGAGAGAGAGAGAGATATATATATATATATACGTATATTTATATATATATATATAGAGAGAGAGAGAGAGAGAGAGAGAGAGAGAGAGAGAGAGGGAGGGAGATTAAGAACAGAAGACAGCCCTCCGACGTTGACTGTGCCACCTGCTGAACAGTCGTGCAGTCGTTGCACGCAGACAAATGCTTCCAGGCAACTGACACGGACTTGGTTTGGGTTTTTAGTTTTTTTTTTTTTTAGACGCCCCTGGTTTAGGGCTTTACTGTTTGGGGACCTTGAGTTTGGTGCGTGGCATTCTTCCGCGCGGCAATGCGGCAACCCGGTTGGCTCAAAAAGGGCTCGTAGTTCATTGCTCACTTTGACAGAAGCCCTCTTAGATTTGGCCCTAAACCCTACACCCTAAACCCTCCCTAAACCCTGAACCCTAAACCCCTAAAACTAAACCCCTGAACCCTAAACCCCTAAACCCTAAACGCGCTAAACCCCTAAACCCCTGAACACCAAAACTTTAAACCTGGTACCATCAACTTGAGCTTGAGTCCACCTCATCCTCGCTGCGCTCCGCAGGAGCGCCGTCGTGGTCCACGAACTTGGCAGTCGAGGACCTCGATGCTTAGGGGCTTATTAGCTTAGGATCTAGAGTTTAAGGTTTTTTAGGGCTTAGGATTTAAAGTTTAGGTTTGTTTAGGGTTTGCGGTTTAGGGTGTTTAGGGTTTATTAGTTTAGAATTTAGAGTTTAGGGGTTTTTAGGGTTTGTAATTTATAAGGTTTAGGGTTTTCAGGGTTTAGGGGTTTAGGGGCCTAGGGCTTAATTGGCTCAGGATTTAGAGTTTAGAGCTTTTAGGGTTTATTGGTTTAGGATTTAGGGTTTATATAGGGATTTTTAGGGCTCGTTTGTTTAGGCAAGTCTAGGGCTTTCAGGGTAAGTGCACTAGCCTCCCTTCTCTCGCAGAAAGACTCAGATCAATGAGCGTACACGGCGACTTATGTCTCGACGAACTGCTTGCTTTCTGCTAGTTGTTTAGTGGTTTTTATGGGGTTTTCATTAAAGTGCAGTGACTCTTTATCCACTTTTTTTAGGGTTTAGGGTCTAGGATTTCGGGTTTTATTCAGGTTAACATGACGCAAAAAATGCCTATCCCGCACCATGGCAACATTGCATCAAGATCAGAATCAAGATCCTAAGCCCTGAAACCCTTGAGGCCTGAACCCTGAATTAAATCCTCCAGCCTGCAGCTCAACCCTGAACCCTCAAAACCCCAAACTTTCCCAAACCTCACCCCAGAGCAAAGCGGCACCCCTAAGCCTGAGCTCCCAAACCCTAAATCCAAAACCTAAGAAGAGCCGGGAGACCGCTTGACGTCGTACTTCCGATGTGAGCGGCAGGACTCAGAGCTGCAATCCACCGATGGGAGGAAGAAGTGCCCAGAACCTTGAACAAGAGAGGTTTAGGGTTTAAGGCTCGTTAAACGATGCTTCCCAGGGGGGTTATCAAAAGTCGGCTCGTTTGGATGAGGGATTTAGCACACAGATTGTGCTTAGCTGGTTAAGAAAAGTTTTGAGCCACAGCCAATGTACGAAAAAGCATACCGCTTCCAAAATGATACTGAACTGCCAGGGACCTGTATCAAAGACAACCGAGAAGTTCTGCGTCTCTCGAAAACCGACGTAGATCTGACCAGAGTACGCTGTCTTGTAGGACACGACGTTGCCGTCACGTCGTATGGGCACATACTGCTTCTGCAGGGGCACCATAAAGAGTGACTCTAGGTCTGATGCAGCTGTAGTGGTTGCCAGCAGCGCAGCCAGGAATGCAGCGCGAGACTGCATGGTGGGTATGGAAAATTCAATATCCGGAGTATGAAGTACTGTTAGGGTTTCAGTATCTGAGCCAAGCTGAGGTGCTACGGACGGACGAGCGCCGAAGCGCAGACTCCACAACGGTCTAGCCATAGAAGCCCTAACAACTAAGTGAGACATTGAAGAGCCTTTATAGAGCCCTTATAGTACCCTTATAGTATCCCTTTAAAGGAACCCTAAGGTACCCCTAATATTCGGAAACTCCAGTAGTGTTGCACGTATCTCTTTCCCAGATGTTGAGCCCTGAGCCCAGGGCCCCCAATTAAAGCTTCCGAATATTAGGGGTACCTTAGGGTTCCTTTAAAGGGATACTATAAGGGTACTATAAGGGCTCTATAAAGGGTTTAGGGTTTAGGGTTCAGAAATTTTGGAGTAGTCGAAACATTAGGTCCCTAGTTTGGGATGTCGGCGAGCCCTGATTGGATTTCTACGCATGAATCGCTGGGTTGTCCCTTGAACCCCTTTTTAGGGTTTAGGGTTTAGGAGTTTAGGGTTTGGTCTAACACGAGACTCTCCTAAACCGCACGAGGTTCAACGCAAAAGGGCCCAAGTGGCCTTTGCAGACATTCATATACGAGACTCTCTACATGGAAGGGACCCCAGGTAGAGGCCATAAGAAATCTGGGAGTTTCCGAAAATAGAGGACCCTAACATAGCACACTAACTAGTAGGATCCTTATTCTAAGGACCCCAAAATAAGGTACTCCTAATATTCGGAAACTCCAGCAATCCCGAACGTGCGACCTAAACTTCGCCTGGGCATGGAGGTTAGGTTTAGTGTAGGGAGTAGGGTTGAGGAACTAGGGTTTACAGGGCTTACCGGAACAATCCCCAAGTGTGTAGATTTAGAGGTGTCTATAGGGTGTAGGGTCGAGGGTATAGGGGAGATAAGTATCCACCCACACCATCACGGCAATTCCGAATCTAGACACCCTACTTAGTGCTGCAAGCTGAAGGCCCTCAACAACAAGGTACCCCCAAAGCAACCTACCAGATGGCTTTCGGCTGTGGTTGGGTTTGATGGTCCTGTTTATGTGTTAACGCGGTTAGAGGTGCTAGAATTTAAGGTTCCGGCAGCCTGAAACCTAGGCATCAAAATCTGGGTCAGGGGCTATAGGGCCTAGAGTGCCAGAGTTTCGGGCTTCGGGATGTGGTGCATCGGACTTTCCATGGTATAGGAACCTCCCTGAACCCTAAACCCTCATAGTACTGTAAGGTAAAAGCCAGAAAGTTGGAATATGACTATCCTGACCCTTCTATGGTAGATTATAAGGTATCCTACCCTGAAACCATATTCCAACTTTCTGGAGTTCCAAACCCTAAACCCTTTATAGAACCCTTATAGATCCGTTTAAGGAACCCTTATAGATCCCTAAGGGTACTACTGGGCATCCTAGTAGTAGTGTACAGGAAGTGATCGAAATTGCTGGGCCATCCTTTGTGCTGGCGCTCTTCTCCACCGTCACACCGGGCAGCATGTGCACCTAATGCACTTGGAGCTCTACCCAGACCTTCCAAAATCCCTTAATTAAGGAATATACCTTAAATTATAGTAGGGATCCTACTATGATTTAAGGTATATTCCTTAATTAAGGGATTTTGGAAGGTCTGGGTACCACCCATACCGGTTTAGGGTTGAGGGAAGCCCTTAAGCCCAAAATCTGCAAACACCCCGAACCCTGAAGACCAATGCACCCCACAAAAATTTGAAAATCCTATACCCCAAGCCACTCGATTCGGCCTCTCTGCTAACACCCCAGGAGATCATTCTTCTAAACTCGGGGTTTCACGGGCAACATCGGGGTCTCCATATCGTTAGAATTTGGTATTGAGGCGTCGCCCTAGTGTTAACTGAAAAAGCCAGGACAACTCATTCCACTACCACAGACTCGTTAATTAATGGCATTCCCAGTTCCCCCAAACCCGAACCCTTCTACAACAACCTGTAAACTCTAGCCCCTTTGCACAAGAAGTCAGCAACTCCGCGCTGATCTCCATGATCTTCTTAGGTTTACCCAGAGAGCCCAATGCCCCTTAAGTAAGGAATAATCCTTAAACCATTAAGGGCGATTACTGTATGATTTCAGCTATATTCCTTAATTAAGGGGTATTGGGCTCTCTGGGTTTTCGTTTACGCTATCATCCTGGGCCCTGCCAGCCGGGGGCTGCACGGACGAAATGGGCCGCGACACCAGTGTCCCCAGCGGGTTGTAACTGGTTATTTATTTTAAGGACTTATAAGTACCATAACCCCAACTAGGGTCCCTTTTAGGGTACTTATAAGTCTGCTTACTACCTACTTACTAAGTCCCCCGACCCTCCAAGTGTCCCCAGCGGATTCATGTACCCGTAGAATGTGCACTTTGGCCACGCAAAGTACTTTAATCGAGACTGCTTTAAGGCCAAAGCATATAGTATATGAGTACAAGGACTCTTACTTGGAGGTTCATAGGTAGTTATAAGTGGGTTTACAAGTCCCCTAATATGGGGTTGTAATTATAACGAGACTCTACTTATGACTCCACCTATAACTACCCATGAACCTCCAGGTAGGGATCTTCAAATGGACCCCAGCAGCCCCGCATGGCCACCCCGGGAGACCACATGCTCCTAGCAGTCGCGCAACTATACATAAACAAAATCAAGCATGATATGCTGTGTGTTTACGAAGTATGCTAGAGTAGACTATAGTATAATACAATATGCCAGACAATACTACTTCAAGAAGACAAGGACGTCGCAAGACGCTCATTTTCGCCGAAGTGGGCACCGACGCTGGTGCTTGCGCAGCTTTTATAATGCAAACCTTCAGAACCCCTTAAAGTAGAAGAGTTTTGGAACCCTACAGAAACTCAAATGCATGCTCCAAGTCACGGTGCGGACAACCTTCTCACCCAAGAAGTTTCGGATTTCGACGGTCTGCCAAGCAATTGTTGCTTTAGCTTGTCTAGAACTGACTGTTTATATACCTAGACCCCCGAACGACCCTCCAACATACCCAAATGCCCACTATTAAGGGCCACTAGGGCTCTATGAAAGGGCGTTTGGGGGGTCCTGGTGGGCTCTTGTGCTTAGCTGTTAGTGTTGTTGGCTTCGTGTCTAGGTCAGGCTCAAAGGACTAATTGAAAGCCTTTGTGGGTTCCCTTGGGGTCTCTACTGGGCTTCTATAAGGGTTTCATTACTATACCCCTCTGAGAACCATGACAAAAATAGTATGTTTGATCTTCTCTTGGGTTGTATATGAACAAAAATGCAAATTTTTCCTAAGGAGACTATAGAAGGAGACTATAGATTAGGGGCTCTGTAAGGGCTCTTTAGGGGCCAGTGTTCAGGGCAAGGTTCAGGGGATCTTCAGAGGCGCGCAAGGGCTCTACAATAAGGATACGACCCAGATCGTGAGCTAATGTAGGAGCCGTAGTCATTAGGACAGGGTTTGGGAGGGGTGTTATACTGTAATTCCTTCGCCGTCATGGGTATCAACCAAGTAGGATGAACCCCCAAAACCCTATTCTAATTACTAACTCCCCTGCATTACTGTCAGAGACTGTCAGTACCAGACCGAAACTCTAAAGGAACTAGGACTCAGCATATTCGTGGTTGTCCTGTATCTCTCTCTCTCTCTCTCCCTCGCCCTGTCGCCGATGGTACTTGGAGGTTCCTGTTAGTTAGAAGTGGCCTTGTAAGTCGGATAACTGTATTTAACACCTATATTAAAAGACTTGTAACCCCACTTACTTATACCTACCCTAACCCCTAAACCCTAGACTGTAAACCCTATATAGAACCCTTTAAAGGAACCCTACATCCCCACTTACAACTACCCATGAACGTCCAGGGTAGGTACCCAGAGAGACAGCTTCAGGCCGATGCTCTCCGTCGGGCTCTCACCATCTCGCCGAGCCCTAAACCCTAAACCCTAAACCCTAGACCCTAAACCCTTATCCTCAACCCCTAAACCCTAAACCCTAAACCCCCTAAACCAAGACTAGCGCCCCACAAATTCAGAACCCGGCTGGGACTGAGACTGAGATTGCCCGAATAGGGTCCATGTACCCAAATATACTTTGGCCCCAGTGTACCTATATAGTGACTACTCAAAGACCCAGGTGAATACTATTTGGGTACATGGACCCTTAGGGCAAAGCTTGATGGTTGTGGCCTTGCCGCCGTTGATGATGTTGGCGTTGATGGGGAAGTGCGCATACACCTGTCACTACAGTGGGGCTAGGCTTAGGGCTGTTGGGGTTTCAGGCTTGGCCTTTGGGCTTTTGGTGTTTTCGTGTTTATACGGTTTGAGGTTTAGGGCCTAGGGCGCGAAACTCATTGATTGCAGAGACTACGGCTGGAACTTTCGTTACCTATTGCTTGCAGGGCCTGGTGCAAACTCGAATGAAGATGTCATTCTTCCAAGGTACGCATGCCCTAAACTTCGATACAAGAATATGATGAATTAGGAAATTCTTGAACCTCCAAGTAGGCGCGGCTCTTCGGAGTACTGCTGGTGCTCTGCAGGTGGATCTAAAAGGCAGATCAGGGTTCCTACTTCGGTGCAGGGTCTGGCGTTTAGGCTTCACGGCTTGCGCTTTGCAGTTTCTTTTGTTTCGGAAACCCGAAAAACCACAAACCACCAACTCGAACCCTACTTGAAAATTAATGGGTCGCTAAAAACAGTAGTTTAGGCAATGTAGCTACGGTTAGTATCCACATTACGGACTTAGGGTTCAGGGTTTGCAGCATTCTGGGCACCACTGAGGAGCATGCCAAGCGCATCTTGTACTCAAACTTGTGCATCACGCCCTGGGAAGGAAGTCAGACTTGGCAGTAAGGATTTGTGTTAGGGTTTAGGGTTTAGGGTTTAGGATTGTTAAAGCCAGTAATGGCCATGATTGGACTGGCAATTCGCAATTAGCTTCAAAAACGCACGACCTCTGTCGAATATGTCTCGGTGTCCCCAGTATCAAATCTACCCTTGAAATTAGTGCTCCAGTTGATACTGTTCTGGCTGTGGTGTTCTTTTCCATGTTCATGACAAGTAGTGCCATATGAAAGGACCGGGGGTGTCAGCTGTTCCCAATCCCCTGCTACTCATCCTACTCCTGCTTGTCCTCCCCTTTGACGACCGTCAACTCCCCGAACCACAAATGGTTTAGGGTTTAGGGAACCCAAGATCCCACCTACTCCGAAAGTTCAAGATACTCTTTACAACGTCATGGGCTGCCCACCATGATTTCAGGAACATTCCTTCAGTGAGAGATGCACTTGGCTCTCCGGGAGTGTCCTACTAATTACTTCTCTAAGCTCCGCCAGAATTCCCCGCTTTTCTGCTGCTCAAGCTTGGAAATGAACCCAAAACAAAAGCAACGGAAATTCAAGTTCCTCTCGAATCCCGTTATACTACCCGAAAGCCATCGAAGAACCGCTCGGCGGATTCTCTAATCCATCCGCCGACTGTGTTGAATAGTATGTTCGTCAGGTTCCCTTTTCACCAAACTCAACACTTCTAAACCAAGCAACCCAGCACTTCCAACCCCCAAACCCCAGAACCATACATCAACCGTGCCCTAAACTCTTATCAACCACGAAACAATACATAAACCTTTTAACCCTAAACCCTATAAGACCATGCGTGAACGACACCCTGGGTACTGCCCCCGCGCAGTAACAGCCTGTAATACGGCTACTATTTAGGGCGCAAATATATCTGATCACTTCCTCCGTGTATTAAACACCCCCTGATACCAGCAATAATGATACAATGCTTTGGGGCCAATCCCCCCGAAATCATCCCTGCCTGTTAAAAATACAAGCGATTTTGCGCTAGGGCGGTCGAGTAAGAGCAACAACAAAAGCAAGAGCAAGAGCTGGAGCAAGTGCAAAAGCAAGAGGAAGATCAGGAGAAACAGCCAGAGCAAGAGCAGTCACAGGAGCGAGAGCAACAGACGTTGCAAGAGCAGGAGCAAAAGCCCGCGCAGGACCAAGAGCAAGAGCCCTCAAAAGTCACAACAGAGACTAAAACAAAACACCCCCTATGAATAAGGAAAGCACTTTCCGAGTTTCGATTGGTGGAGGGGGGGGGGCTCTGTTTAATTTGAGGGGAGAGGGAGTATATTATGAATATTATGTAGTTGTTACTGAGTGGGGGGGGGCAGTACCCAATCCTTGCCACCTAAACCCGAAGCCCTAAACCCAAAAGGCCTGAAGACACAAAGACTTGCCTCGAAGAGGTTGGCGATGTGGCTGCAGACCTTGCAGCGGTGGTCGGTCGGGACTTCTTGGGTTCAGGGATATGAGGGAGGGGTTTAAGGGTTACGAGTGCAGGGTGTAGGGGTTTAGGGGCTAAGGGCTTTAGGGCTTCAAGGTTTCAAGCTTGACAAGACTGGGCATGTTTACAGGTTATTCTTTAAGTGCGATGGCTTGTTTCTGCATGCGATGTGGGTCTAGGGTTCAGGGGATGTTGGGACTTCGGTTCTACACATTTAAGCTGAAACGGCGTACAACGGTCCTTCACTTGATTCACGCTCTATTCCTTACGTGGTTCGAAAGGGGAGCGAAGACGGATGGCTTTGCTGAAACTCGCCACAACTAAGCAAAGGATCCGTCTTAGCGCTTAGGGTTTTGGAATCTTGAAGTTCACGCTTATTCCCGTATACTGACCTGCGACTAACCTGCAATGATTGCTAGTGTACACCTCTGTGTTGAAGTATAGCGTACATGGAGCACTGCGCGCCTAAAAAGAGTGCGGATTTGGGCGTTCGTGCTTGCTTGGTTCTCGGGGCATAGGGTTCGGGGTTGTATAGCTCTTGATTTACAGTGCTTATAAGGTTCAGAAGTTCGCTGTGTCCTTTACTACTTCAGCCATGTGTCTGTGTGCTCATTTGATTCTGATGTTTGCTGTACTTGCAAAACACCAGGAACTCCCAACCCTAAGCCCTAAACACCACACCCACCAACACCGCCATCACCACCATTAACAACAACAGCGACAACGACAAGAATACCACGACCAGCACCACCGCCACCAACACCACTAGCACCAGTACCAGCATCAGCACCAACCAGAACCACAACCACAGCAACAGCAGAAGCCAATGACAGCAACAACACTAACCTATTCAAGTATGAATGAGCATGAAGCTAGGAATGCAGCATTGCCATCAACTATTAAGATGGCAACCAACAGTAACTTAACAGTACTCAGGACTTACATAATGGTGCGCAGTGCCGAGATCTGCGGGGAAAGCTGGCAGAAAGCTCGGGATGCACGACCCTCAGCATCACCTTGCAACCCCTAATTCTGTGGGTGAAAACGCATGGAGCAATTCAACCACTGCTGGTCCTGCAAATCTATCCAAGAACCCTCAGAAGCCAGCATCCTGAACCAACAAACCCCTAAACCCTAAACCCGAATAGGGCCCGCGCACTGTTCAGCATGGAGCACTGCTTGCTCTTTGCGAAGTACATGCGTGCGGTCACCTGCATTTTGGAGCTCAGCTGCCCTAAATTTGGCCCAAGAACATCCCTAAACACAAAGCCCTGCACTCTAAACCCAAAGACCATAAAACTCCAACCTCTAAAACCGATACCCTGCACGGTGAAGCTCGAAAGCTGGACTAAAGCATCACCCTCTGCGGTTCTCGCCTTCTTGCCGCCGTCGGAGAGGAAGATCTCAATGGGCAGGTGCTTGAAGTCGCGCTTCAGAGATCCGTGCTTACCGGTCACCTCTCTTTGGGCAGTTTAGGTTGGTTGGTTGGTTTTATGGTTTAGGGTGTAGGGTTTAGGATTTAGGGTTTTCTCCTTGTGAATTTCGGGTGGAAGGCCTAAGTATAAGGTTCAGGTAGGGTGCTGGGTTGGGTGGAGTTTCGTGCTTGAGAGCCTTTTGCTTCGGATCCAGTGCTGATTTGTTGGGACCCTAAACCCTAAACCCTAAACCCCAAACCCTAAACCCTAACCCAAACTTAAAACCTACATCCGGAGTCCCAAACCCCAAATCCCTCCGACGCCCGAACCCTAAACCAAATATGCCAAACCCTGAACCCCAAATCTTTCACCAAACCCCAAAATCCTACGCCCTAACCCCATAAACTCATATTCACGCTTGAAAGGATCACTTAAAGGAACCCTAAACCCCGTACCCTTAACAACCCCTACACCTTAACCCGAATCCTGAGTTCATGGTTGGTACGTCTGAGTACACGGAGTTCGGCTCTTTACTTACCAGACCCACAAGATTTAGGGTTTGGGTTCAGGGTTTAGGACTTTCGGGCTTAGGTTTTGGGATTTTGGCTTTAGGTTTTGGTTTACAGTTCAGGTTTTAGGGTTTAGGTGTCCGAGCGTTTAAGTTGCGAAATACTTGATCAAAGCTGGAGCTCCCCTTGATGAACTTGCCTGAACTTATAGAGAGATCCTTGGAGCAAGATGATATGACACCTTCTGCAATTGATTCAAAGGCTTTTCAGTCTCTGGGTATGGGTAGTTCTCCAGATTGGGGTCCCTTTACCCTCATTCCGAACTCTCTACATCTGAATAAGGGTGGTTGTTAAAACTATGGTCCCCGTTTTGGGTCCTGAATATAATATGGCACCGAACATGTAGGGCACCCAAAAAAGGAACCATAATTTTGACAACTACCCCAATATAGGAGCCTTGACAATCAATACTTGGGTTATGTGGTCTAGTAAAACACCCTAAACCCTACACCCTAAACCCCAAACCCCGAACCCTAAACCCTAAAGATAAGTATGACAATTAGGAGCCCAATGGATTCGTATTTAAACTCATTCGGGATTCGACCCGAAGGGTCCATGTATAGTATACCCAAGTAGTGTAGACTTGCGCACCAAAGTACCTAAATAGGGACTCTAGATGCCCAGTGACCTAGGAATAAAAAGGGCTCCCTTTTTGGAATTGGGTAACTTTAAAGGAACCTAGGACTACAACAAGGGAATAAGGGTACTACTGGGCATCCTAGGACTACTTTGAGGCCAAAGTATATACTATTTGGGAACATGGACCCTTAGGGCATAGTACCCCGCATGACCCTAAACCCTAAACCCGCTAAACCCGAGACCCCCTAAAGCCCATTCAATTCAGGCTTCTAGAGACTTTACCTGGTTGCCTCGACAATCTTGGACTTGATGGTGATCTTGACTCCTCGGCACAGCAACTTGCAAGTGCCCAGCTGTAGCAACATAGACTTTAGACGAAAGCTGTATACCGAAACTACATATATATATATATATATATATACCATATTAAGCTACTATGACTCAGTACATTGTGACCATAGTATGTAATACCTTTGTAGTCTGGTTTAAGCTGTTCCAGTATATTCAGAAAGACATTGCACTCGATGCTGAGAGTTTCGAGCTTTGCGGATGCTTCCTTGCGGCTGGAAGACGGGAGTTTCCGAATATTGGGGGTACCGTGCCTTGGGGTCCTTATAAAAAGGATCCTATTATCTAGGATACTGTATTCGGGTCCCCTATTTTCGGAAATTCCCAGACAGGCTGAGCCGCTAAGCCACCGAAGGTACACACTGCCAACCGATACGGGAATTTCCGAAAAAGGGGAATCCTAAACTAGTACCCTAAATTGCCCGAAATAGCAGGACCCTTATTATGACCAGAACAGGTACCCCTGTTTTTCGGAAACTCCCAGACCTCTCTTAAATTTCAAGGGTGATCGGATCCGTCTAACCATGATCTGAAAGGGTAACCTGACGGTTTTTCGGACACAACTCTGGAGTATGAAGCATCCAACCGCCGACTTTGGGGAACCTGCGGAGGAAGAGATGCTCTTCCTCGGCAGGTTCCCCAGCCGTGCTTTAAAAATGAGGGTGTCCTGTTTCCTACGGTTTGGTTGTAAGAAGGGAACCCTAGAACAAAGAGCTGCGTTCTCGTTCAGGAATCTAATTTAAGTTACAATCATCAAGAAACCCTATCATTCACTATAGATCTATATTATGGTAACTTAAATTAAATGGGAGCCCAGCTCCTGAAGCTAGCGGCCTACGACAATGCATCCCAAGCTCCCCAAGCCGGCCTGTACCCTTCATAGTCCTTCGGTTAAACCCTGCACTACCCATAATAAGGAATATACCATAACTGCCATAGTTTAGGGTCCTTAAGGTGTTGCAGGATTTAGATCATCAACCGTTCCTTGTGACAGCTAGACCCAAAACCCTGAACCCTCCTGATTATAGGGTCCACAAATCATGATTCTAGCTGGTCAACACAAAAAGACTGCACCAGGGTCGCTGTTTAGTACTAATTGCTGAGATCGCAAATTTTTCACACGACCTCATTCCTAAACCATCCTAGACCGAGCCAGGCTCTATGTGGGTGTCGGAGAAACGAGTTGAAGCCTAAACACCCCACACGTTGAGAATGAGCCAAAACATTCTGACTCCAACACCTGGACCTTGCAAATTCAACCGTCTGGCCATCCACCAAAGAGAACGCTCAGGCACACTCGCACGCAACTGCAACCCAAACGGAGGCTCAAAAACAGCACGTAGAGGGTTTAGGGTTTAGGGTGTACACCTCAGCATGTGGGCGACTACCCTTGGGCACTGGCCCTTTGGCACCTTGACAGTCTCCTTGGCTGTGGAGTTGGTGCTTCGTGGTTTTCGGCCATCGGGTTTAGGGTGTGTGCATGTGTATGTAATATCTATGTGCATATACACATAAATATGTTTATATGTATATATATATATGTAACTATATACATACATATATCTGTGTGTTATTGCAGATACATATATATATATATACACAGTTAAACACATACATACCGTCGACTGTGAGACTCGGGGGTGCAAGGGTCTTGGACATACCTGTTTCGAGCTGCGAATGCGATATGCATGGTCATACACGTGATTATGTATGTATGTATGTATGTATGTATGTATGTATGTATGTATATACGTATATACGTATGCATGCATGTATGTACATATGTATATATATATATATATATGCACATGTTTATGCATATATATATATATATGCATATGTGTATATGTACACAAAGGTTCTCGAAGCAACTGAGATCAAGAACCATGCACCACGAGTACTTCGGAGACGGCCTATGGGTTTGGCTAACTTTGAGGTGTGCGGATTCGGTTTTGCGAAGGCCCAACCCCGAAACCTCAAACCCAAAAACCCAAACCACAAACTCTAACCCCCGAAACCCCAAACGCTAAAGTACTCTAAAGAAAAGATCGAGTCCAGGAACGGTGCTCTTGTAATCATCTTGCTACGATCATGTCTAAAGAAATGTTGAGTCCTGTGGCCAAAGTACTTGAAGCACACTGGGCACATGGACATCATGCTCGTCTAGGATGAATTGGTAAACGCGCATACACAGCTATTGTACAATATTACATGTACATATTTACACATGTACTTGCATGTACCCGCTCACACACTTCATGACTGTGCACACTCACTCGCCGAAGGACGATCTGAACATTACTGTAATACATCGCTTCGCGTTTGCCCCACATCCTGACCCCGTAAGACTGAAACTCCCTACTTGGAGGGTCGGGGGACTTAGTAACTGGTCATTTTAGGGACTTATAAGTACCATAACCCCAATTAGGGTCCCTTTTAGGGTACTTATAAGTCTACTTACTACCTACTTACTAAGTCCCCCGAAGCTCCAAGTAACTTCCTCATCCCCAGAACCCTAAAGCCCCAGTCCCGAAAACCTTAATCCCCAAATGCCAAACCCTGAACACGAGGCCCTGATCTCTAGACCCCAAAGCCCTGAAAGCTACTTGGAGGTTCATGGGTAGATATAAGTTCTAGGGTTTTGGGTTTAGGGTTTAGGGTTTAGTGGCGCTATAAGTCCCATAATATGGGTTATAGGTACAGTTACCCTACTTATAACCCCTCTTTTAATTAATTACCTATGAACCTCCAAGTAGTCCAAGAACGCCAACTCTACCAAGCAGCCTCGGTGAGCAAAGTCTTCATGGCCTCGGATGGCAGCATTTGGGAGTTTCAAGCCATGGGTTTGGGGTTTAGGGTCATTGGGTTCAGGGTTCAGGGTCCCGTCATAAGCCTTGTTAGAGCCCTGGCATAAGCACCTACACCCTACACTCCAAATCCTAAGCCCTGAAACGCTGAAACCTGAACCTGAACCATAAACCCTACGCTCTCTTTCAACCCTCAATCCTAAAACCCTAAACCCTAAACCGTAAACCCTATGTAAACCCAAAACCCTAAACCCTACACTCTCTCTCAACCCTCAACCCTAAGCCCTGAAGGCAGACATACGAACCCATCGTCCAAGCCGCGTATGACGGCTGGTGAATGGCAGAGCAGCGGAAGGGATGCAAAGCTACCGCTGCGGGCCAGAGGAGGCGATTTCATAGAATTTCTATCAAAGCTTGATGAAAGGTCCCAGAAAGATTTTTATAGGGCTTCATCACAGGTCTATGAACGGGGTTGGGAGGATCTTGCATAGTTTTCATCAGTTCGATGAAGTGTGTCCTTGCCAGCAACCAGAGCCGTTTTCTTTAGTAAACTTTGGACCCCACAAGCATGCTAAAACTTGTAGCTTGAGTATTCACCTTAAGCTGCCATTACGGACGGGCTTGATGTATTTCCAGGCCTAGCCCTACAAAAGAAGTAGGTTATGATTGTTCAGTGAAGGATTTAAAGTTTCGAGCTTAGGGCACCGGTGCCGTGATGCAAGAGTGATGGAAATGCCCAAAAAGTCAGGCTATGTTCTGAAGCACATGAAACCCTTAATTAGTAGAGATGTGATTGCTATACATGTTGCTGGTGTGTCTGTCTGTATGTGTGCATGTATGTCTGCACGTATGTATGTACATACGTATGCATAAATCTACAGTATATTGCTGTCGGAGTCTGCTACTGCTTTTCAAACGTACACAACTTTGCGTGACTTTCCCAGAGACTCCAATCTCCCTTAATTAAGGAATATTCCTTAAATCATATTAGGGATCCTATTTTAATTTAAGGTATATTCCTTAATTAAGGGATATTGGAGTCTCTGGGTTGAAGATGGACCCAAAGCATCCTTCCCTCAGCCCTAAACCCTTGAGCTTGGACTGCTGATATAAAGACGTAAATTATTAGGATAAGGGGTTTGGGGTATGTTCTAGTAGAATACAAGGGAGCTATAAGGGGACACTATATGTAATTCTTCCCACCCCTGTGCTATCCCTTCAGGCTTGGACTTCGACTCCTGCCCTCTCTACTTGGAGTCGCAGCGCAGCTTCGACTTTTTGCGAGATCGTGGGAAGCTACGGGTGATCGATTGGAAGACCGCCTGAAAGCAGAGACACTTTCAGCTTGAGCCCCGAAGTACTCCATTATGAGCTCTATTGCTCCTGTAGTAGACCACCTACAGAGACAGGGCGAACAATTTCAAGATTGTCCAGGATTAGGCTTTGACATGATATGCGCACTCGCTTGATTCCTACATCAAGTTCATAACGCCTGCATACGTCCTAGAAGGATTCAGGGCTGGGCTGACGTGGAGCTATGAGTTACGAGAACCCCTGAGAAGTCGCATCTACCGTTTACGATACTTGCAAATCCTGGCAGTTTCGGGTTTAGGGAGTAGGTACGATTAGATCTACCTCCTACCATAGACGCCAAATTTGTCTGGATCTTAGTAGGGAAGGGGAGAATGGATTATGGGGACCATTATTGGGGCTTACATAGGGACTAGTATAGGGATCCAATCCATTCCCCCATTCCCAGTAATCACCAGGAGGACTGTGAAGTCACCCACAAGGTCGGGCCTGTTGCTTACATGTTCGGCGGATGCCTCTTAAGGCCACGGACCAGATTTCGCGTGTTGGGAGTTTGAAGACTATCGGGTCTTGGGTTTGGGGCTTAGGTTTTATTCAGGGCTTCGTTGTTTTTTAGGATTTCCTCGTTAGGGTTCGGGGTATATTCCGGGTTTAGGCCCTGAAGCAGGGGTGTGGTCCTTAGGATCCTGGCCTGGGTGTTAAACGGGAAGCACGGCACCAGTTTAGGCTTTACCCTAAGGTCTTTGAAACCCTACAGAGACCCAAGGACTCTCCCTAGGACATTCCGGACCCTCCTAAGGAGATACCTCGACCCTTAGGGTAGGGTGCCACCAAACGACAAATCCTACATCAGCGTAGTATTGGTCTTCTTCCGTTGAGAACACGACCTTATTTTACGACATTTGATGCCACAAACCCTGAACCCTATGTGCCCCGCACTCTACACCCGAAGACCCTGCATCGTTCATAACCCCTGAACCATGAAGCCTCAGCATAGACAAGGACACACGTTCCAGCGTCGAACTCGCGACGGAGCAACTCAGTCAGTCATACACCCAAAGCCGCTTTAAATACGAAAAGATCTCGAAAATACACAGGTCCAGAGAAGATCTGCCAATTCACGAGGAGGCCTCAACCTTATGCCCCTTAACCTACATCCCCAAAATCCCTACAATCCCTACGCCTACGTCCTTTAAACCCCTAAACCTCAATCCCATACATCCCTAATCCGCAGTCCCTTAAATCTCTAAACCTATATATAATCCCAAACATCCCTTTAAACCCTGTCTTAAAGGAGTTCAACCCGTATGGGCCCATGGGCCCCTAATGTAGGGGCCTTAGAACTTCGAACAGGCCGGGGGGGATACTTTATACCATTTATAGTGCATACGAAGACGGTAAAGGGATATTAGAACTACTTGTTCTCCTTAGATCCTGGACCCTAGTTTTGGTGGTTGGGGTCCAGGAGTTTCGGGGTCTAGGGGTTTAGGGCTTTTAGCCTAAACCCTCAACCTCGACATTACCGATGGAAGCTGCCAGGAGCGTGTCTTTGCTGGGTCAGCCAGCGGGCTGGGCTGCTACGGTTCAGGCTTTAAGCTTCCTTTCGGGTAGCTTAGTATCCCTAGGCATCTAAGGACTCATATATTAAGGCTTTTGACCCAAAGACCATAACATATAAGGCTTTTGGGCTATTTTGATGCCCAGGGTATTTCGGCTTCATTTAGGGTAGTTTAGTATTTTGGACTTACGGTTGAAAAGGTTTACTGTTTCGGGCTGTTACACAGATCGACTGCATACCCTTATGGCAGACAGACATATGCATGTGTGTATGTACATAATAAACACGCACGAACAGACGAATCACACCTAATTAAATTTACATATTACATGTGCACATATATACATACGTGTACGTATAACAAGAAATATACATATATATATATATATATATATTGCGCGGCGATACTTCGAGAGAGGGATGGCGACAAAACGACTGTTTGTGTGCGCGCATGTGTGGATGAGTGCGCATTCATCGTTAGACCCATCTATGTGCGGTCTACCTGTCTGGCCGACCCATCTGCCCAACTACCTTGCTTGCATCTTCCGGTTGCGTAAATGCATTGATATGCGTGTATCTATGTTTATATACACACATACGTACATACATATATATGTATATACATATATGTGTGTATTATATATACACATCTATATATATATGATATCGATGTATATTGGAAGAGAGAAAGAGAGAGAGAGAGAGAGAGAGAGAGAGAGAGAGAGAGAGAGAGAGAGAGAGAGAGAGAGAGAGAGAGAGAGAGAGAGAGAGAGAGAGAGAGAGAGAGAGAGAGAGAGAGAGAGAGAGAGATGGAGAGAGAGAGAGAGAGAGAGGGAGAGTGAGAGAGAGAGAGAGAGAGAGACAGAGAGACAGTGCGTGTGCGATTGTCTGCTGTTAAACCTGAAGACATCGCTATGCATCTCCACTCATGACCGCAGGAGTCAATGTCAATGTCTTTGCACAGACACACAAACGATAGTTATCAAGGCCAACTATCGTTACACACAGAGGTGTGGGCATCTGCGTGTACTCAAACTGTAGCTACGCATACGTCTATACATATGTGCGTGTACACATATGCATTCATTTATATGTGTATGTGTGTATATATATATATGCAAGGCTTAAAAATTATTCATCTACTTAGTATTTTTTGTATCTATTTAATGGACAGACCGATGATATATGCATATTCATGTACAATGTACATATGTGTGTGTATGTATATGCAAATATGTACTTCTGTATGCAAGTGCTTACGTATGTAAACAATTTTATGTCATTATTAAATGCTGACAGGCTTGTGTGTTTGTCTTGGCGTCTGCACTCCCATGTCATTTGGATGAGGCCCCTGCCTCTCACACACACACACACAATCTCTCTCTCTCTCTGTCTCTCTGTCTCCCTTTCTTTCTCTCGCTCTCCTCCAGTTGCTTGCACACGTGAAAACCGGTGCAACACAGATGCTAAAATGAAAAACGATAAATAAAGAGGCACAACAAGTTCAGCTCAGCCAGCACTCACGGTTGAGGGCATTTACAGTTTAAAGGGAACTCCAGAAAGTTGGAATATGGTTTCAGGGTAGGATACCCTATAATTTACCATAAAGGGTTTAGGATAATCATATTCCAACTTTCTGGCTTCTACCTTATTGCTAGAGACTCCACGGGGCCCCTTAGTTTAGGAATACCTAGGGTTCCTTTAAGGGGATCTGTATTCCAGCTTTTTGGCTTTTACTGTAGGAGCTTAGGGTTTGGTGTCATCCTGATCCCGGCCAGCCCGATCTGGAATCCCCGCAGGCGGGGACACGTAGAGTTTGCTCGACAGGGTCGCGTTGCGACCCTAAACCCTGACACCCCTGAACCCTACACCCCTAAACCCTAAACCCTGAACCCTACACCCCTAAACCCGACACCCCTAAACCCTAAACCCTGAACCCTACACCCCTAAACCCTAATCCTCTTCTGGCAATGTGGAGATGGAACACCAACCTTCCCCCAACCGCCAATCCAAGAAGGATCTCTTGAGGGATTGGGGTTGGTATTTTCTCTAAACCTTCCGCGTTTTAACAAAACCCGAACCACCAAACTTGAGGCTAAACCCTAAATGCGAAATCCCAAACGCTGAACAAGAATCCCAAGGACCCCCAAACCATTTAGATCACCCTTTGCAGAACCATTCAGACTGCCAAACTCAAATCCAACTCTAAACCCTACTCACCCAAAGCCTAAGATAAGATACAACAACGCCAACGCTACTGAACAAACTCACTAGTGAGACTGGTGCTGCGGTCTTAGACTTCTTCCAGAAAGAGTGCCTTCCAGCGCGGAGCTTTAGGATCTACCCAGACTAACCAAAGGTACCTTGACAAAAGGTAGATGTGCCATTTTGGGCGGGTCCTACCGTTTCTTGACAGTGGTACATTGGTTGCTCTAGCTGGTTTCATTTCTGTTGGCTTAGAACCCTAAACCCTAAACCCTAAACCCCTAAACCCCTAAACCCCTAAACCCTAAACCCTAAACCCTAAACCCTAAACCCCTAAACCCCTAAACCCTAAACCCTATTAGGCTTTAGGGTTTAGGGTTTTTAGGCTTCGGCTGCAGGACTGACGCAAGGGCTCAGAGGTCAAGGGTTAGGACAGCTAGGACATACAGTAGAAGCCAGAAAGCTGGAATATCATTCTCATAGTCCCTTTATGGTAAATTATAGGGTATCCTACCCTGAAACCATACTCCAACTTTCTGGAGTTCCCTTTAGGGCATACGGTTAAGCAATTAAACATGAACAAACTATAGGACATCACAGGTCTTTGGCACCCGAAAGGCTACACAAATGGCTGGCCTTTTGACCCCCGGGAGATTTTTTCGGTAACCGGCCTGCTGGTAAAATCCGTCTTATCTTGAGATCCGGTTGCCAGGCATTTGTGTTTCGAACAACGGCGACGCCAAACTGCAATAACCGAGGTCAAAAAGCCAACTGCCAGCCTTTTGTGATGGTGGATTCCTTCTTCCCTCATCCTCTCTCCTTCTCTCCGTCTCTCCCTACCTCGTCCTCCCTCTATCCCTCTCGCTGTCTCGCTTTCCTTCTCCCTCGCTTTCCCTTTTGTTCACGTTCCCTCTGACGCTGGCGCTCTCGCTCTCTGGCTCTCGAGTGCTCCTTCTTCCTCTCCCGTCGCGCTCTTTCCAGAGACAAACCCTTTCGAAGAGGTGTGCCATCTACTCGTGCAGCTGTGTTTTCCCCACCTCCTTTGCACGCGAGTCCTCGATCCATCTGTACATCATCCACCAGGCCGCGCACGAGTTCAGCATAGCATGATGATGATGTGTATGCTACACTTGCGGGCGGGCCATGTTTCAGGGCCTACGGGGAGCTCAGGGTCCCAGAAGTTGCGCCGCTCCGGTCCTGGATGTTCGGGACTTGTCCCGCTGTACAGCATAGCACCCGCCAGAGCTTCTCGTGAGTTCAGGGGCTTACTTGGAGGCCCTTTTGACTTAGTAAGTCTACTTAGAATCCCCTATAAACCCCATTATAATCCCCATAACCCACCTTACTAACCCTACTTACTAAGTCAAAAGGGCCTCCAAGTAACTTACACTGGGCCTAGGTTACACAGAGGCCTTTGGGTTTGGGGTACTCAAGGACTCCGAGATTGCAGGAAGTTGTGCCACACTCCGGCCCTCCATGCTATGCACATCTACGGACTAGTTTCTCATGCAGAAGACGCCGCCGAGTCATATTGTCTCCACGTCCATTTCACAGCACGTGCCAGCGCGTCTGCCTGAGGCACAGGTGGCAGGCACGACAGAGACATGTCAGATCCCCATCCATATACCCTGAAACCCATTTGTGGCCGGCCTGTGTCGGCAGCCCATCTTCGCTCCACCGGAAGGTCTGGCTGTACGAGTGCTCGCCGTTGCGGTAGTGTGCCTGATAGGTTCTCGTCGGCACACGACGTTGGATGCGAGTTTGGGGCAATGTCCGCCCTCTCAGCTGCCGGAGTGCTCCATGCACCAGGTTCCAATGGGACATAGACAGTGCTCGAAGACGCTGTAGCACTTCGCTCCAGCAGAAGTTCCCACGCAGCATCTGAATTCTCGTCAGCGGCGTCTGAATTCTCGGCCGCAGCACCACCATCTGAGTCCTCGGCGTATGGATCGCGGGCATGCACGTATGTGTACGCCAGGTTTAAAGGGGTGCAAGGGTTCAGGCACCAGAACACAGATCCCTGGCACACGCGTATAGTACACATATATATATATATATATATATATATGTGTGTATATATGTATATATACATGTATATATATATATATGTGTATACATATATGTATATACATGTATATATACACATATATGTATATGTCACATATGTCATATGATAAACAATATGTATACAAACAAATATACATATTATACATATATATATATATATATGCAATATTTAAATTCGGGGCCGGCGGGGCTGGCCCCCGAGCAACGAATCAACACAGGTCGCTGGCACACGTGTGTAATATATCACACAGGTGCCGTGTGCAGCCAAGTTACATAGTTTCTCACCAATGGGCCACCAGGCATACCCTCTCCACCCAGCTCGTCTTCCTCACACTGCGAATCAACACAGGTCGCTGGCACACGTGTGTAATATATCACACAGGTGCCGTGTGCAGCCAAGTTACATAGTTTCTCACCAGTGGGCCACCAGGCATACCCTCTCCACCCGGCTCGTCTTCCTCACACTGGCCATCTCCCACAGGAGCCAAAGGGGCTGTGTGATCTTCTGCTTCCTCATCCTCCTGCTCCTCCTCCTGCTCTGCGACCCCCTCCTGGTCGAGCGCAAGGTCTCCATCGTCATCCGATGCGTAATCTTGCATCCGGTCTTTCAGCAGAGCTGACAGATCTGTATCCTTAAGGACCGTGTGCTCAGTGTACGTCACTTTCACGCACCTAACACGGCAAGTTGGCCGCAGCTCACCCTGAAGGGTGAGATCCTGCCTGTTGAAGTTGGCTAGAAAGTACCCCTTCCGTTCACGGCCTTTCGGAGTAGGGAGGAGTTTGCGCCCACCATGTTCAAGAGGACTGCTGTTTTGCATCATCCAACCCCTAGGCATCTCAGCTCCCAAAGCAATCCTCACAACGAAGGATGAGATCGGTTTGGGACTCGACTGCCCAGACTCTGAATGCAAGAACCGTGCGAACTCGCGGTCCATTATTCTGTGCATACACTGAGGCAGAGCCCTCCACTCCCGGGAAGCACCAGCAGCACCGAGGGATGTATCCTCGAATTGCCATACATAGTGGATGTAGCCCGGCGCGGCCGATTCCAGGATCTCTGCGAAGCAGGGTGGCTGCAACCGCAGAAGGGGATCACTGTCGACATGCTCGATGTCTTTGGTCGTTTGGCGATGCTCCTGCACGCATGGCAGGCACACCAGAGGGGCTTGCAGGATGTCTTGGTTTCACAAAGTTTGGAGTTTGGGGCTCAGTGTTTCCAGGGAAAAAACGGCCTCGACGAAAGTAGACAGGTCGCGCCCGGCCATGCGTGCCATCTCAGCCTCAGGGACGTATCCAGTGGCCATCCACGCGCCCTGGAAGATGGACAGCGGCAACTCGAGCCACGTTTGTACTGACAGCAGGTGCGCATCTTCGACGTTGACCTGATGCCTTGGAACGCCAGTAGTGCCAAGTGGAAGGAGACTGTATTTTGTGCGGTCGTAGTAGTCCGCGCCAAAATGCATCGATTTATCCATGGCTAGCTTCACGCGGAGTTTATATATCCTGTCCACGGGTCGCTGGCACACGTGAGCCACATCACACTCACACCAGCGCCATGCTAACTACACAAATGCAGACAAGCATCCCAAAGACGCGATCACAAGCCTGACCTTTGCCTGACCAGCCCCCTGGCTGGGCCAGGGGCAGAGCCACGTTGCAGGCTTCAGACCACCTCTGCCGCCTCATGGCCATTCCGGAGCTCTCGGCAAATGTGCCGGTAAAGCCGTCACATTGCAATAAGCCCCTGTCCTCCAAGCCCAGCCCGTGCTTGTCCCGCTGAATGCGGAATGCGTCCGTGTAAATGTTCTCCATCATTTCCAGTATGGACTCCGCATTCATGAAGTGGGTCTCCGTAGACGAGACTGACCAGTAGGCCATTCCACGGTACTCAGCGTTCCATTTAGCAACCGTCTTAGCACTCAGGCCTCCGGGCGGAATCGAAATACAGACAGGACCTGGGGTCCCGTCGGCCCAGGTGCTGGCACAGCAAGTAAAGCAAGATCGGGCCTTGCCAAGGTCCACATGCACGCGATCGCCCGCACTCACAAACAAACCCACAAACACACACACACACACAAACACAACAGGAGTTCCAAAATAAGTGTTAAACACTGCCAGTGTCTTTCACCACTGGATCGAACCGGAAGTCTTCCTGCCGGCGATTGCGATTCCTTCGA
>CAJNDT010000288.1:0-20000 GCA_905221615.1 Symbiodinium sp. CCMP2592 | reverse complement strand
TCCTGGCACAAACACACCCGGGGCTTCGTCAAGCGCAGCCAGGTCCGGGCGAGCTTGCCTGCTCCACGTTCAAGGGACGGGGCTGCGGCACGTCCGACCTCGGTCAAAAACAGCAGCGCACGAAATACATGTGTATATATATATATATATACACAAATTTTGTATATAGTCTGTAGAAACAGTTCAGTGTTCCATTTATTTAGGCCCCCGGGCCGCGGAACATCAGAATCTGGATGAGCAAGCTGTGCATCTTCGGAGCACGGGGCTGCAAGAGGCCTCAGCAGGGCACAAGAGGCTGGCACATTTGTGTCCCGGAGTGGCCGTCTGCGTGTAGGCCCCAGACGGCGCAGAATCGTCCTGAGGCACACCCGTGTAGCACACCCCCACAGTGCGTGGGCACATACAAGCACACACGCACCCACAACTTGCGGATGTATATATCTATATATGTATATATGTATACAAGTGTGTATACATATATATACGGTCCTCGTCAGGCAATGCAAAGCCCAGTTTCGTCAGCTCCGCTTTCAGTTCATTGTTCGCTCCAGCATGTGTAAGCGTGGTGTAGGCCACCACGGTGCAACGAGGTCCCTGAAGAGTGGGCTCTGCCCCATGCACAAGGCGACCATGGAACAGCTGGCACGTCTCTGCAGTCGGAAGCAACCGACCACGAAGCCAATTACCTTCAAATTCTCGCCACTGAACCTTGTCTAAGTCTTCGCATTCTTCATCTTCGACCCACAGCTCTCCCCCGGTGTGCGGAGTGAGCCCGATAATCACCGACTGGGCTTGATTGCGCGTATCCCTGTGAAGCTTCAAACGTTCATCCAGGTTGAGCGATAAGCTGCTAAAGCGGAAGCCAGGAGGTGCAAGTTGTCTGACAAGGGAGGCAAGCAGGCGCGTGAGGTGAGGATGCACACGTGACATTACTGCCAAATAGTGTGCTCCTCCGCTGGACGTGAGGCCAAGTGTCCAGAGGTTGAGAAACTGCTTGCCTTCGCAAATGTCGGTCAGCAAGGCTCGTCGCTTGGTCGCCACTGGCTGTAAATTGCATGCTTGTACGATCTCGTACACATCAGCCGGTCTAAGACTTCCAGATGCAGTTGCCAGCAAGTTGTGAGCCGCCCGCTCACCCGCTGATGCTGAGCCTGGTGTCCCTGGCCCACCCGGTGTCGCCTGCACAAGTCGGTGGCACATGTGTACATAGGTTCATAGACAACACGAGGCCTCCCCGTTCAAAGAAAGGCTGTCTTGCTGCAGAGTCCTGCACCCAGGAGAAGCTACAATACACACCCACAAGCTTGTTGTGGACACATTCCGTCGTAGGGATCTGGCTGCGACGGCTCTCGGAGCACCAGCGCCTGGCCGTGTCAGGGGGGTATATATATAGTGGATGTGCTGACTGACAGTGTATAAACACATGCGTGATCTTGGCTGCCTGACAGCTCACCACATCGGGAACTGTTGCATCCTGGACCACATCAGGCCATGAACACGCTTGCTTACATATATACATTGTGTGCGGCAAGAGCTCCACCCCACGCCTCGCACGGAGGTTCGGCCGCCCGAGTTATCACCTATAGCGAAAACATCACGAACAACAAAGGACAGCACGGTCGTGACAAGGCAAGATCGCACCTTCCCGTCAGTTGTGACCGTGGAACAGCCGGAGGCGGAAACCTTGATGGAACTCGTACACGCACATCTATATATATCTATATACATATATATATATATATATATACATACACCTTGAAGTCTGAAGCTCGGGCTTCATTCGCACCGCTGTGCAGGGCGAAGAACTGCTTCGTTCTTTCCCGCAGGGGTATCCCTGGGGCGTTGTCCTAGCACACTCACGCAGGCACCAGCTTTGATGACCGAGCCCGCCACTTGCCGAAAGCATGAAAAAAAGTAGTGAAACCCACGACCTCCGTTCCATTGAGATCTGTCGGAGCATTGGTAGACGAAGCCTTGCATTCATGCACGAGTGGCAGGCACACCTGTGACCAATCACAAAAGGGGCCCACCGCCTGCTTCTTGGACGCCACAGCTGGATCCTGCCAAACACTCTGAAATCTCAGAATGTGCAGTCGTCAACCTATAACACTAACTATTCAAAACACTCAAAAACCGTCACACACACACACGCACAGTCACAAACGGCTGCAGCAGCATGTCTTCAGGCACCGAAGCCGACGATGAGCAAAGTCAAAAACCGAGCCCACCTTCTCCTTCTTGGACTCGGCAGCTGGAGCCTGCCGCCACACAAAGCAAGCCCCTCTCTCTCTCTCTCTCTCTCTCTCTCTCTCTCTCTCTCTCTCTCTCTCTCTCTCTCTCTCTCTCTCTCTCTCTCTCTCTCTCTCTCTCTCTCTCTCTCTCTCTCTCTCTCTCTCTCTCTCTCTCTCTCTCTCTCTCTCTCTCTCTCTCTCTCTCTCTCTCTCTCTCTCTCTCTCTCTCTCTTCTCTTTCTCTCTCTCTCTGTATATATATATATATATACATACACATGTGTCAAAAGCGCACCTTCGTCTTTGCGGGCGTGGCCTGCACGAGTGGGTGACACATGGGTATAAGCAAAGTCGAAAGAACCGAGCCCACCTTCGACTTCTTGGATTCGGCAGCTGTAGCCTGCCGCTGCGAGCTTCTGCACATATATATATATATATATGTATGTATGCATTCAATCGGGATCGAATATATAAGCACAATGGCCAGCCCACCTTCTGCTTCTTGGATTCGGCAGCTGGAGCCTGCCGAAGCACAAAGCAAGCTTCTTTCTATTAAGAGATATATATGTAGATATTCATACATACATATACACACATATATATATATAAATATGTATATAAATAAAGAAGAGAGGGGAGAGAGACAGATGCTTGGTCGGCCACACAGGAGGATGGCACAGCGATGGCACAGCGAAGCCTGGGCCGTCAAGGAGGCTGATGGCTTTTCAGGCAGCCTGGTTTCTATACGGTTGATTGCTTTCGTGGGTTCGGGTGTGTTTGGGTTTACAGAGTTGCTTCACAAAGCTCCAGAAATGCAAGCAACAGCCAGCAGCCATTTTCAAAAAGTCACGCCAGGCTGTATATAGATGGCGATGTGCAGGCAACAGGGGTGCACTTCAGTACCAGTAGTATATATATATATATATGTTGAAACCGTGATCAAAACTTTGCACTGCAGCCAGCACTCACCTACGCCTAGGGGAACGGGAAGCGGTCCTAGGGCGGCGATTGCTCAGCATTTCAGGGACACGGGCCAGAAGCGAAGTGATCTGAGAACGCATGCTCGCAACCAGGTCCCACTGCTCACGACTGCGAGCACGACTGAGATCTTCCTCGAGCTCGGCCACCCGCAAACGCAAAGCCGATGTCTCCGTCCGCAACTCAGCAATATCGTCCTGGACCAGGTTGATCTGAAACTGATGGCCCGAAGTTTCGTTCAGAAGCTCAGCTAGGACAAGGCGGAGGCGTTCAGGTGGAGGGTAAATCTCTGCATTCATCGGACCAAGAAAGGCCTCCGCATGCGTGATCGGAGCCCCGAGAAGGTGCCTTCCAGTCCCTGCAGCTTCGGTCAGGCGATCTGGGCTCTCCACCGGAGCATCGATAAGTATATCATCAGAAGCCTCCCCTGCGGAGCCAGCGGACACCACATCTGCAGCCGATCCCGAGTGAGAGCCCGCAGAAGCAGCCGAGCCGCCAACATGAGAAGCCATGAAGGACTTGCTCAAGCACAGCTCTGCACCAGTGCATGCATGCCCACAATGCGTATATGATGGACTTGTTCGAAAGTCATGTTGCACATGTGCCGGCTTCGGAGAGGGCTTAGGCAAAGCGGAACCCACTGCAGCGAAGAAAATACTTGCACAACACACTAATGGATGGCACATCGGTACCTAGTGTCCACACGGATCACAGCACAGGCTGAGTGGGGGGCTCATGTATATAAATCTGATGCACGGTGACGGCGAAGCTGCCAGTGGAGACCTGCACACTGGAGACGCGATGAGCAAACAACCATGGGAGCAGTCACGAAGTGCAGGGCCAGCAAAGCCCAGGCAGCAAACCGCCACAACATGCCACAACACAGCAGACTGCACCTTCTCGATGTGTGCGTGTCGTCCTTGTGCAGCCGCGACGCGTGGAACCTGGGCAACACGAGGGGGAGGGGTGCAGGGCTACAACCACAACACGAATGGATGGCACATCAGTATATACCTGGTGCCCACACGGATCACTGCACAGGCTGAGTGGGGGGCTCATGTATATAAATCTGATGCACGGTGACGGCGAACCTGCCAGTGGAGACCTGCACACTGGAGACGCGATGAGCAAACAACCATGGGAGCAGTCACGAAGTGCAGGGCCAGCAAAGCTGGCCCAGGCAGCAAACCGCCACAACATGCCACAACACAGCAGACTGCACCTTCTCGATGTGTGCGTGTCGTCCTTGCGCAGCCGCGACGCGTGGAACCTGGGGCAACACGAGGGGGAGGGGTGCAGGGCTACAACCACAACACGAATGGATGGCACATCAGTATATACCTGGTGCCCACACGGATCACTGCAGGTCTCCAAGGAAGAATGCTATGGTGACTGCCCTGGGACTTGGGACCCAGGCGGCTGCAACGATATCGGGCGGCTCGATCTGCGTCATCCGACCTGGCGAGTGCACTGGTCGAGATCCCGTAATGGAGAGCTCGTGTCAGTATATATATATATATATGCTCCGGCTTTGTCTAAGGTCGTCACTCATGGTCAGGGCAAGGTGCTCGTAGACGACCTGGCATGCCACCACAAAGACAATGGGCAAGGCAAAGAAGAAGCTCAGTGCAAGTACAAGACGGGATTGGGTCACCGGCCACAATCCGCAGAAGCAGCAGATACAGTACCTGGCCGGTCGCTTGGTAGACAAGCACAAGGTGGTGCGGTCGTCAGCGGCAAAGGCAAGGGTAAATATATATATATATATATATATATAGCTGTTTTTTTCCAGTGCGCAATGCTGCAATCAGCTGGCTCGAAAGCATTGATGCAAGACGCCAGCAGTGGCTAGGAGCAGGAAAGGCCCTAGACTTCCACAGGAGCAAAATCCAAGGGAACAAAATCACTTCAAGTGATCCCTTGAGGCGGGCCCCCATCTCACAGCTACTCACGGCTCAAGGGGCGAGGTCGCCTGAGAAGCAGAGTTGCTGGCTGATCCCTTGAAGAAACCACCCGGAAGACAAAACCACAAGACTCCTCAAGTAGGCTGCCCACTTCCTGGAAGGCTTCGGCTTCGGTGCCGCCGATGACGCGGATCGAGGAGTCGGTGTCGGAGTCGAAGGCGGGGCCGTGGTCGATGTCAATGCACCCGCTGTGGCCTCCACCCTGCTGGTCGTGCCCGGGGTCGTCGAGGATGCCGCGGCCTCTTCTGCCTCCTCCGCCATCAAAGCAGCCCGTAGCTGAGCCGTCAGCTCCTCAGCTTCCGCACGGGTGATCAGGCCCCTGGCACTGTTGATAGCATCACCGTAGCACGGTCACAGCTGCCAGCTCAGCTCATCCGCGAACGCATGGTCGATCAGCGCCAGCCTGGACCACTTGTGGGCCTGCCATACGCGCAATGGCAGCGCTTCCCCCAGCCCTGGGCCCTCAGTCCTGTGGAGGTCCTCCCTCCATCGGCTCCATCATCACTGGATGGGCTGCCCGTCCAGAGTGCCAGCTCATCGCCCGCTTCCGCAGGTGTCATCCTGCGAACGTTCGCCGTCAGCATGGCCTCTCGCCTATCCGGGGCAGTGATCTCTGGCGCCAGCCGTGTGAGGACCACTTGGGTGGGCCTGCCATGCCTCATCATGGCGTCACCAATGGCCGCGGACAGCAGGTAGGACAAGTTGCGGTCCTCCAGCCCTGGGCCCTCAGTCCTGCCCTGGAGGTCCTCCCTGGGACCATCGGCGCCCCAATTCAAGAGATTCTGGTGAGCCCTGTCCTGCTCTCGCATAGGTTCCACCGTGATTCTCATTGAGGTCAGGCCGGCATGATGCCAAGGGATGTAGCACACGATCGGGCCGACAAAGGAAGGGAGCTCACGTGCCACAGCCCGCGATATGCGGTGCGCAAGAGCCTGCTCGACTTGAACAGGATGCGGCGGCGGTGGCCCGGCCCTCGCCCTTGTCTCCTCTGGGCTTTCCACCCAGACCTCCTCCAGCTCCTCGGAAGAACCGGACATCGAAAAGGCACCCTGGGCAAGCAAATCCCTTGCTATCTGAGCCCTCCAGCTGCTCCACAACATGAGATGGGCACAGGTTTGTCGCAGTCCCTGCAGAAGGGCTCTCACTGTGCTGCACATGATGCCGAAGTGTCGAAAACTTCCTAGCTGGGGGCACATGATGATCCAGGCGTGATTGCACTGAAAGGAGGTTCGGGTCGCCTGCGCAGCGTGTAGGCCAGTGACATAGACAAGCAGGCCACAACACAGCAGACTGCACCTTCTCGATTTGTGCGTGTAGTTTGTGTGCAGCCGCGATGCGTGGAACCTGGGCAACACGAGGGGGAGGGGTGCAGGGCTGCAACAGTTGACACAACACGAATGGATGGCACATCAGTACCTCGTGTTGCCGCACCCTCCCGCAAACCCTGGAAACTCCGGCAATAATAAATAAATATAAATATATATATATATATATATATATATATAGGTTTATAATTTCTATAGCAGATGACCTGTGAACGTGTCCACACGGATCGCAGCACGGGCTGAGTGGGGGGCTCATATAAATCTGGTGCACGGTGACGGCGAAGCTGCCAATGGGGACCTGCACACTGGAGCAGCACAATGGAGCCCAGTACTGCGGTGGCGGGTTTATATAGGGGGTCGAAACACGAACGCCTGCCAGCACACACGAATCGGGGATGGTGTCACACTAACGGCTGGCATATCTGGGAGCGTACACAACAGCACTTCCACTCCTACGCAAGACAATGGGGTACCTCTCGCAAGTCCTGGGGCCCTGATCCCTATATAAACCCTAGGGCCCGAAACCGTATATAAACCCTAACACCCTAAACCCTCAACCCTAGGGCCTTAGACCCCGCACCCTAGGGGTATATATATATATATATATATATATATATATATATATGTAAACCTTACACCTCAGGATCCTAAACCCTAAATGCAAAGCCCCGAAACCCTAAACCTAGGACCCTAAACCCTCAACCCTAGGGCCTTCCTAGGGTCCTAAACCCTAAACCCTAGAACCCTATATAAGCCTTATATAGTTACGAACCCAGGCCGAGATCACGGCCACCAAAGAAGACCAGACCTGAGTGGAAGGAGGGGGGCGAGGACAGGGCAGCAGGAGGCGGGGAGGAGCTCGGAAAGGAAAGACGCTCATTTTGCTCGGAACTGCTCTTAATCAGGCTCGTGAGCTGTGAGTCGTCCAAATTCGACGTCACAAACTCAAAGAAGTTGCATGCAAGGTGGGCGCCGGCCATGCGCCCTGGAGCAAATTAAGCTGAAAACTGCAAGCCACGTCGAAGCTCCCATTGCTCTTGCTTCAGCTGCCGCAGGCGCCTCACCATGGACGCTCGGGCATCCATCAGGTCTTGGAACGTCCGGATCTCACCAGGCACCGCGGCAACGTAGTCAGAGCAATGGACCATCTCGCAAAAGCAGTGCAGAATCTCCACGACGTCCTCGAACATCTGGCCTCGGAGTGGAAATTGCGTGTACAGCCAACACTCCAAAAAGCGGTGCGACACGTCCTGGCTGAAGCAGACTCTGCGCCACCAGGCTGGTGCCAAAAGACGCACGACCGCGGCCGGTGTGAATACGCCCCAGCGAGATGACCCTGGGAGCACCGCCTCCGCTTCATCGTGGAACTTCAAATGCATGGCATTGCGGCGGTCCTTGTAGTAGCCATCATCCGTGGTGTGGAAGCGGTCCATCTCGCCCTCGAATTGGGGCCCCCAGGTCGCAGCGAAGTGAACGAGCAGCCACCAGAGCTTGTTGCAGCTCTCCAGACCGCCGCAGTATATGGAGTCCATGGCTGCAACGCCTTCAGCGTGGCAACTAGGCTTGAGCATGCAGCAGCTGCCATGCACACTCATCATCAGAGGAGGAGGGGATGGAGCTCTGACCTCGGACCTCTTCACAACACGAATGGATGGCACATCAGTACCTCGTGTTGCCGCACCCTCCCGCAAACCCTGGAAACTCCGGCAATAATAAATAAATATATATATATATATATATATATATAGGTTTATAATTTCTATAGCAGATGACCTGTGAACGTGTCCACACGGATCGCAGCACGGGCTGAGTGGGGGGCTCATATAAATCTGGTGCACGGTGACGGCGAAGCTGCCAATGGGGACCTGCACACTGGAGCAGCACAATGGAGCCCAGTACTGCGGTGGCGGGTTTATATAGGGGGTCGAAACACGAACGCCTGCCAGCACACACGAATCGGGGATGGTGTCACACTAACGGCTGGCATATCTGGGAGCGTACACAACAGCACTTCCACTCCTACGCAAGACAATGGGGTACCTCTCGCAAGTCCTGGGGCCCTGATCCCTATATAAACCCTAGGGCCCGAAACCGTATATAAACCCTAACACCCTAAACCCTCAACCCTAGGGCCTTAGACCCCGCACCCTAGGGGTATATATATATATATATATATATATATGTAAACCTTACACCTCAGGATCCTAAACCCTAAATGCAAAGCCCCGAAACCCTAAACCTAGGACCCTAAACCCTCAACCCTAGGGCCTTCCTAGGGTCCTAAACCCTAAACCCTAGAACCCTATATAAGCCTTAAAGCGACAGTCTCAGAACCTGGCCACAAGCTCCAATCGAACAACC
This sequence comes from Symbiodinium sp. CCMP2592, assembly GCA_905221615.1. NCBI lineage: Eukaryota > Dinophyceae > Suessiales > Symbiodiniaceae > Symbiodinium > Symbiodinium sp. CCMP2592. Next base: position 11,142 of record CAJNDT010000288.1, on the reverse strand, counting down.
CCAGCAGAAAGCCCCTGCACTTGCACTCTACCTGCACTCCTAGTGAAGATCACGCGAAACACTCTGAGGCAGCTGCGGCAACAGCGAAGGTTCTGACCTCTAGGCGATCACAGGTCTTTGGCACACCAGGGCGATTAGCAAACCATCTCCTGCCTTAGCTCTGGTGACGATTGGCTGGAGGTACTGCCCACAATATAGGCACAAGGCGATAGAGTCGAAAGACACGCCCGAGCCCGGCCTCAGCTCAGCTCGCGGCGTGCCCGACCCTGCCCCAAAACCGATCTCGAATTGGCCTTGGCTGCGGCGGGTGAGTCAGCTCCGGCTTCGAACAACCGCGGAGGCAAGGCCCAAGACACAAGGCTCGAAACTCAACGGACCGGACCCGCATTTTGCGCGCTGTAGCTGGCCAAGCCTTGTCTGCTCAACGGCGCGGTGACCTCTCACTACGCTCCTGGCAGGGGATGCACGTGATTTCCAGCCCAAAAAATGACGGAGGGGGGCTGCACGTCGTCGCGGTGACCTCGACCTCTCACTACGCTCCTGGCAGGGTGCGCACATGACTTCCAGCCCAAAAAATGACGGAGGAAGCCTGCAAGTCGTCGATGACAGTCTGAAGGGCCAGGATCCTGGCAGGGGGGAGTCTCCCAGGCACGCGACAGGCTTGGAGCCCGGCCGTTGCTCGAGGATCTCGCTGACCTCCTTCTGGAGTCGGGCCTGGGTTCGGGCGGAGTTCCAAGAACAAGGGAACGAGCAGCCGGGCAGCGGGCCAGCTCTCCCATGTTGAGCTCCCTCAGCATGGTGCTTCTCGCCACACCTCCCTGCGGGGACTCGAAGGTCTCCTTCAGCGGCATGTCCTTCCAGAGCACAAAAAAAAAGGAACCGGCATCAGCAACTGGACCGGGCCTCCACGGCCAGCACCAAGGCAGAATCAGCAGCTACAGCACCCAAACTCCCGCTTGAGAGAAGAACGGAGCTCCCGCTTGAGACGGAGCACAGCAAGAGTGGAGGCCGCAGGGACTTGGCCTCCTAGTGAACCCAGTCGGATGAGAACCAGACCTGGCGTGGCGACCTCGACCAGCCAGCCAGCGAGCCTGGCCAGCAAAACAAAAGAGCTCACGACGGTGACAGGCGACAGCCTTCTAATGTACCAAAGTAGACCATGCAACCAAGCACGTTCCAACAAAGGGTTTATAGGGCAACCGGGGCCGGGGGCCGGGGGTTCGAGGTTAAGGAACCATTCAGCAGGCCTCGCAATCGATGCCCATGGAGCCGCAACTGCAGCGGCGAGTCTGGCCGAAGTGGGCAATTTATTATCGAGAAGAGTGGGCAGACTAGACCCATAAGTCTATGGCAGCACGACTGCAATATCAACTCATGGCACATGGTGCACAGGCACAGTTTGAGAAATGTTCACTCGGCTATGCTAGAAGCAGAAGAGCCTCAAAGCGAGCCCAATGTGCATCCACGAAATCCGAATCCCGAAGTGTCGAGTGTCAATGTGTGCCAGTCGCACGGATCCACCAGGAAGCGTAGAAGTCGCAGGCTCTGCCTGCATGAGTTTCAACTGCTTTCAAACACAAGCACGAGGTAAGCAGCTGCCACTGTAGAAACGGAATTACAAACCCTCCGCATGAAAATCCTGCAGCTTCCATGCTCCTAGCTTCATCTACGGGAGCTACAGCACCTGAACGCACAGCCACCCTTGCACGGAACCAAGAAGGCCGATTCTATTATTCCGACAAGCGGAGATGCAACATTCCGACACATACCAGCGCTCAGGGGACCCGCAACAATCCGACATGTGCTTACAGTATACAGGATCTATAGAACCTATAGAATTTTTGGTTTTACTGAAACTCGACCTGAAGCATTCCAAAGGGCGGGGTGAGAACAGGAAGGAGACGCCAGCAGCAAGAACAACAAAGACAGCAGCACACCGAAAACTACGGTCCGAAGCTACGTGAACCAAAGCAACCCACATACAAGCCTCACCCCATTGATGCACGCAGCAAGCCTGCCCGCCACTGCGAAGCTCATCAGGAGGCCGATCATAATCACAAAGAGCTGGACCTGGGCAACGCCGGCGAACACAAATGGACGGCACATGTGACGGACCCCAGTCTAAATCAAGAGCTCAGACTGTGACGGCCTTTTGTTTTGCTGCGCTGCCGCAAAAGAGCTCCTCAAAACTTGGATGCAAAACTGTTGCCACCGAACAAGGCAGAGCCCCAGGTCAAAACGAAAAATCCGTTCTTCCTCCGGAAAATTCGTCGCCCCGAGTCACCACAGAGCCATCGGTGAGAATAGCAGCGAATGCTTGCTTGGTCGCTGCTATTGCCTGCACATGCTGGAGCTGTAGCTGTACGGCACTAGAGTCGCCCCCATATTCGGCATCACCCCATGTCACAACAGATCCGTCTGCTTTTCTGGCTGCAAAAGCAGCAGTGCTGGATTGGATCTCTACCACATCGTGGAGAAGATGCTGAACTGCACGGCTGTCGCCGCCTGCGTCGACAGCACCCCATGTGACAACGGATCCATCGCCGAGTCTGGCTGCAAAAGCCTCTTCGGTGGCCTGAATGCTCACCACATTCTGCAGCTGGTGCTGTACACGGCTGCTGTTCCCACCATAATCAGGATCACCCCATGTGACGACACGTCCATCAAGGCGAATGGCAGCAAAAGCCTTGTTATTGGACTGAATCCGCCTCACGCCTCTCAGCTGAGGCTGCTGCAAACCTGAGTTGCCGCCATAGGTAATCTCACCCCAGGTCACGACAGATCCATCAGCGAGAAGGGCTGCGAAAGCCTTGTCGGTGGACTGAATGCTCGCCACATTCTGCAGCTGTTCTTGTACCATGTTGGGGGGCCACATGGCAGAAAACATTACTGTAGTATATATATATAAACCCTAACACCCTAAACCCTCAACCCTAGGGCCTTAGACCCCGCACCCTAGGGGTATATATAGATATAGATATATATATATATATATATATATATATGTAAACCTTACACCTCAGGATCCTAAACCCTTCGTAAGGATGTCACTCAGTTCGAGCACTTTCGGGCAACAAGCATAACAGGTGGATGGTGCATCAGACAATCGCGCAAGAGACACACCAATGAATGGCACATGTGGAGGACACCAAACCACCAAAGCCCCGAAACTCAAACCCCAACCCACCTCACCAAAAAAAAAAACCTGAGAAGCCTACAAGCTCAAGGTCCAGGCCCCAAGACGACGCGTCGCCGCCCAGCGAGGTCAGGCCTCAGCGATGCGGATAGGAGGGAGATCGGGAGAGCTTACACATGCTTACACGCGAGGCGGGCTCTAGCTTTACCAGCACAAGGCACTCCTGCACGCGCACACACTCGCAAACCGCCGAACATCCGAACAAACCCTCAGAGGCACCGGCATGGGATGACAAAGGTCTGGACCTGGGCAACACTCTCGGAGGGCAAAAGGAGGGGACCTACGGGCACGTCAGGAAGGTCTCACAGCGCTTATAGTCGGGGCTCCTTTAGGCTACAAAGAGGATATTCGTAAGGATGTCACCAACCTGGTGCACACGGGTGGCTGGCACATTAGGAACCCGAAAGAGGAAGAAGGGTAAAGGAAACCCAACAATCCAAACGTGGGCTCCTAAAACCGGCAACGGAGTAGAAAACAAACCACACGAATGGATGGCACATGAGGAAGGTACCAACGCAGAAGTCGAAGGAGGCGCACAGGGCACCCCAGCAGCACCTAGGCACACACTCGCAGGGGTTTACGGCAAAAGGCCGGGGCAGCAGAACCAGGCACTCCTGCACGCACACAGACACTCGCTCGAGAAAGAAACCCCACACAAACCCAGACCCTTCCAAAAACAAAAGAAACCCCGGCAAGCACTCTGAGGCTCGGCGCGGCTGTGATGAGGTCCAGGCCTGAGCAAGGGTTAGGGCAGCCTACGAAGAGGGGGCGACAGCACAAAGCGCTCCTGCACGCACCACACTCCTACTGGGGAAGCAGGGACAAGAATGCATGGCGCATGTGGGGCGCGGAAAGCACTCCTACCTGCACCACACTCCTACCGGGAACGCCAGCAAGAAACAAATTCATGGCACATGTGGAAGCTTCCTACAGCTGGGCCTCTGCATCCACGATCGGGACGACAGCCGGAGCCTGCCATGCAAACATGTGCAACTGTGCACAGGCCAGTCGGATGCTTGTTGCTAACACCATGTTTTTCCGCAATCGCAACTGCTGGCTCAGCTCGCTGGTCAGCGAGCCCATTTCAAAAAAAAACCGTATCCACAGCAACTGCTCGCCCATGCTGTTCACCGGTGAGCTAGCAGCTAGTCCATTTCAGAGAAACCCGGATTCGCAGAGGAACTGGCGTTTTCCTTGGGTGGTTCGTCCTTCTTTTCGCCATGGAGATCCGTAGACGACGAGGCGACATCGGCTTTTCTCTTATTGCATTTGGCCTTGGGCGTCTCGTCCTTCTTCCCATCGGGCACATCCTCCTGCTGCTCGCCCTCGGCCCCCATGTGCAAATCGATCGTGTCGTCCTGCTGCCCGGCCTCCGTGTCATCCTTCTCGCCATGGGCCCCGTCCTGCTGCTCGCCATCACTGTCTGCTCGAGGAGGGTTTTCCTGGAGCAGCAGGATAATCAAAGCCGCTCGCCTTTCCAGCTCTAGCTGTGTTCTGCCAGAGGCAAACCAACGACGCCGGAAAAAAAAAAAAAAAAGTTCTTCCAGGTCTTCATCGTCATCCTCACGGCCCTGGCTCATGATTCGAGGAGCTCGCGAAGCAATGCTTTATAAGCCTGGAACATCCCTGTCAAAAGCTCGTTAGTTACAGGACAAGTGCAACACAACCGCATGTGATGCATCCACTTTGCTGGAAAGTGCGGCACATGAGAGCAGCTAAATGTCTGCAGCACAGCTTGGTATCGCTTGATTGAATGTGCAACCCCACATCGACAGCAGCAGCACGGCAAAATGCACAAAGGCAGTTAAGCTCAATCTGAAGCAGCGGCCGCACCTCTTCGTGGAGATCATCCTTCGTGGAATGCAACGGAGACCCCATCGCCTCACATCGCGAACACCGGGCAGCATGTGTGTGATTGCCCAAGGGCACGCCAGGAAGGCACACAAATTGATGGCACATGTGAGGCACGCTTCCTGGCAAGACCCCAAACCACCACCAAAGCCCGAAAGCTGCCGAGAGGAAAGGGACGGGCAAGACCCCAACCACCAAAACCCGAAACCGAAACCCCAATCCACCTCACAAAAAAAAACCCTACAATCCTACAAGCTCAAGATCCAGGCCCAAAGACGCGTCGCCAGCCCAGCGAGGTCAGGCCTCAGCGATGCGGACTGGAGGGGGATCAACACTAATTCATGGCACATGCGGTGCGGGCTGCCAGGAGGGACGGGCAAGACCCCAAACCACCAAAACCCGAAACCGAAACCCCAACACACCTCACAAAAAGAAACCTACAATCCTACAAGCTCAAGATCCAGGCCCAAAGACGCGTCGCCCGCCCAGCGAGGTCAGACCTGAGCGACGCGGATAGGAGGGAGATCGGGAGAGCTTACACATGCTTATATACACGCGAGGCGGGCTCTAGCTTTACCAGCACAAGGCACTCCTGCACGCGCACACACTCGCAAACCGCCGAACATCCGAACAAACCCTCAGAGGCACCGGCATGGGATGACAAAGGTCTGGATCTGGGCAACACGCTCGCGGGGCAAAAGGGGGACCTACGGGCACGCCAGGAAGGCACACAAATTGATGGCACATGTGAGGCACGCTTCCTATGCGGCATGCTCTCGCACCGGAGTCGAAAGCGAGCTTAAGCGCGAAATGCACTGCGCCCACAACAGTCCGGGCTACAACAGTTGACACAAATGGATGGCACATCAGTACCTCGTGTTGCCGCACCCTCCCGCAAACCCTGGAAACTCCGGCAATAATAAATAAATATATATATATATATATACATATATATATATATAAATATATATATATATATATAAATATATATAGGTTTATAATTTATATAGCAGATGATCTGTGAACGTGTCCACACGGATCGCAGCACGGGCTGAGTGGGGGGCTCATATAAATCTGGTGCACGGTGACGGCGAAGCTGCCAACGGGGACCTGCACACTGGAGCAGCACAATGGAGCCCAGTACTGCGGTGGCGGGTTTAGGGGGGATGGTGTCACACTAACGGCTGGCATATCTGGGCGCGTACACAACAGCACTTCCACTCCTACGCAAGACCAAGGGGGAAGGACAAGATCGCACCTCTCGCAAGTCCTGGGGCCCTGATCCCTAAACCCTAGGGCCCGAAACGGGGTTCGCCGGGTTTGGGGTCTTTTCCTTGGGGCTACCCTTTCAAATGCTAGGTTCTGTTCCTGTTTGAGAGAGCACCGTACTAAATTGAAACACGACTTTTAAGAACAGCCCGGAAGCTCCTGCACCGCTCGATACACCGGGTCGAAGCCGTAGTCATCGAAGACCAGGTACCTTAAGTGCGGCAAGTAGTGCAGGGAGTTGCGCGCGTCCGACAGGACGCTGGCATATATATAAACCCTAACACCCTAAACCCTCAAAGTTCAGGAACATTGCACAGCTCTGCTAGACGCGGCGGTTCAATCCAAACGATGCACGATCAGGCTCTCAGGACTCAGGAGAGCACGGGTGGCTGGCACATCAGAGGCCAGCATCGCCGCCGTGCCGAGGTTCAACCTGGGCGGGCAAGCAGGAAAGAGGCTGGAACCCACACACATACATACACACACATGTCACCTCCGAACTTGAAGTAGAGACTCTGTATAAATATGGGCACCAGTGGCTGGCACACTAGTACCTCACAGCCTGTGCGAGCCCCGAGACCGAAACCATCACTCCGGGCTTCAGGCCGAGTGAAGCTCCACCAAGCAGTCCGCCACATGGTAACGAATGTCCAACCTGGGCGAGATTTCATCACGCAAAGGGAAGGGGGACGGTATCTATTTGCACCAAAGAAAGACCCTCAACCTTTCAACCGCTACACAGACCCCGTGAACCCTGCACAACAAACACTGGCACACCAGAGAGTACACTGTGTGCAAGTCTGAGTTCTGGGGTCCCACGCCGGCTGGAAAAGAAACACCGTGCGGGAGAGATTGAGGCAGAGAGAGAGAGAGAGAGAGAGAGAGAGAGAGATATATATATATATACATACGTGTGTGTTGATTATATAACAAAGAAAGGTATATATATATATATATATATATATAAATCTAAATATATATATATATATATATTCTATATATGTATATATACATACAAATACATGACAAACACATTTGCCGCAGGCCTTCTTCTTGGGGGCCTTGACCTCCTTTTCCGGCTGTTCAGCAGCCTACAAGAACGGTTGGCACGCTTGTGTGTGTGTATACATAATAATGACAAGCACATTTGCCGCGGGCCTTCTTCTTGGGGGCCTTGACCGTCTTTTCCGGCTGTTCAGGAGCCTACACGAACGGTTGGCACGCTTGTGCGTGCCCTTATATCTAGAGGCACGTGTGTATGATATATACACCCAATTTAGAGGCTACAAACATATACATCTACATGTGTATATATATATGCCCACATATGTATATATATATATATATATACATATCATAAAAGTATATATATATATATATATATATATATATATATATATACACTGTAGCCGTGCCTGTGGTGGTTGGCGACAAAGGCCCTCATCCAGCCAACGAAAAGGCCAGCTTCGGATTGCACTACCATTGGTAATCATGGTGTATTGGCCGGCAGCCAGTTGTTCTTTGATCTGCTGCACAGCTGGACCAAGAATCGGCCACTTTCCCAAACCACCTTTCGCCGCTATGGGGGTTTTGAAGGTAATGGCTCGAGCGATGTGGTTCAGCACAGGTCCGTGAGCCCAGGGGTTGTACGGACATGTTTCCTCGTGCATCCAGTCGGAGCACTCACAACCCACCTCGATGCGGTGCCGTGCCTCCTTCATGCTGCGGTCCACGAAAATCATTCCGCAGATGTGACCGATTTTTGCCACTGACACATCCAAACCAGGGCTCAGATGATGCACGTGCTGACGTGTCTCAGCGCTACACGGTGTCATGCTGACGGCAACAGCAATCCATTGTTGCTCAAGGCTGAAATTCCTATTTTCGATGTCCTTGAAGCCCCCAAGAATGGCCGCGCAAAGCTCCGCCCCTGCCAAACTGATGCTGTGTGACACAGACATGATATCCAGCATTTTCGGAGCTGGGGGCGGAAGTTCAGGGAACCTCTGCAAGATGTCCCAATGCCCTTGGCCCACCCCAGCTGCATCACATCTTTCGGACAATCGAAGATGGACATGAAGAGTCTGATCATCTGAGCTTTTGCCCAGAACCTGCTCGACCACGTCAGCCGGCCCACAGTTGTAGACTGTTGCCCGAATCCCCAAAAGGTCCAGCAGAGTCTCGTGATCCCCCTCCTCTGTTTGGCTGCCGCGTGTGAGCCTGTCTTTCAGACCTGCATGCGCTTGTGGGTCGTCCGATGAGGCATCCAGCAATTCCATGAGTCTGCAAGCCATGTTGTGTTGGCCTTGGCATCACAGGTGGCTGGCATGTTTGATCTGTTGCCGACACGAATATACATATATACGTGTATATATATATATATATATACATATATATATATATGCAAAAAGGATATATAATGTTTACATATATATATATATATATATATATGCAGACACACACAACTACAAATGCACAGCTGGCTGGCACATGTTGGCCCACTCCCCCACAACGTTACCAACCTGTTCTATTATAATAACTTCTGCGAGGGGCAAGTTTCCTCGAGCTGCAACCTTTCCCTGTCGACCAGGCCAGTTCCAGCGTCCAGCGGCGCGCCCGTCTTGTTCCTCATGATCTGTGCCCACTCCTGACGCTGTAGCGAGCTAGCCTGTGCCACAAGGTACAAGCATGAGCTGAAGCACCTGCCATTCTGCGGAATTCCCAGCACCTGGCCAGCGAGGGATGCACACATTGTTCATCCCGTATGTGATGCATGCACATAGTTGTGCGTGTGTATATATATATATATATATGTATACATGTTTCTGTGTACACAAACCCTAAAACCCGTGAACCTTCAAACTCCTAAGACCCTCGGCCCCAAACCGCTAAACCCCAAGGCCTAGAAACTCTCAAACCCCAAAAAAGAACAATCCCGTCTCCGCCTGGAATCCATCCGGAATCAAAGCTGGAAGCTGTGCTGGTAAACCTGCATCGGCTCTCAAGCCCACGGAAGCCAATGTCGCCATAAGCACCCCGGTGCAATTGGGGATGGCGAATCCACTCCCTGCCATTTCATGGCCACGTGCCATGCAAGAGGTGTTAAACAGTGGAGTTCCCATGGAGTTCCCATCGCCCGAGCCAGGGCGTCTGTCACCGGCCAGCCCATCCACGACAACCTTCAGCACAGGGGGTTGGCACACGTGTCCTCGAACCTTGAACCCCCATCACACCGTATATAGCCCCATGAAACTCCTCATGCCCGAATGGCAACAGCGAAACTCACATGTTAAGCATTCTGACGCATTGAATTCAAGCAGCTTCTCCCGTGACGTGGCCCACCGTCCAGAGCACTCGTGCCATAGACGAGTGAGACCAGAGCCTTTAGTCCTTGGCAGACATCACCAGCATCATCATCATTACACATCATCGTTGTCGTGGTATACAAACCCCACTGACTCGTAACACTTCATATATATATATATATATATATATGTATGTATGTATGTATATATATAATAAAAAAGAACCCCTGCGCACAGAAGCAGTCCAAAGAGCAAAGTTGGTAATCTCCCAAGACCTCCATCTTTCATCCACGTCCAGGATTTGTGTGTCTCCGCCGTTTGGTTCAAAACAAAGACTGCCTGATCCAAAGGGTTCGCGGATTCCTCCCACATCTGCTTGTATTTATCTAGGTTCTGGCGCTCCCAGTTCGGCAGTTGTCCTCGCCAGCTGTTGCCCTCGTCATCGGCAGTGGCGTCTTTCGAAAAAGACGACAACTTCTCCCGCTGGAGCTCACTCATGTCTGTTTCCCAGTACAGGTTAGGGATCGTGACATCCGCGCACTTTGACAAACGAGCACGCATCTTCTCGTAAACAGCCTCCACACTCTGCAAAAAGGCACCTTCTCCCTTGTGCACCAATACCCAATATATCCGAGGCCTGCTCAACGAAAAGAAACCCATGTCGGGCAAATCTGTTGCCACCTGCTGTATGTGATAGTGTTCACCAAGTAGCTCGTGCCTCACACAAGGCACACACGCATGGTTGGCACATCAGTGATGTGGATACTGACCTTCCGGAGGGAGGGGTGTATATACATAAATAAATACCGTTGACTTCCTACATTATATACCCAGGGCGGGCTATATAATGCGTGATATGTATATATATATATATATATATATGTATATTATATATGTATGTATACACATTTTTGTATTGTGGGGAAGAAATTCGGTTGGGAAACTTTGTGTGACGTCTAATGTGGCTTGGGTACACCATTGTACCAAAGTCTCCCGCTGGAACGTTCTCCAGTAGCGCAACCTTCACACGCCGCTGGATGAGTTCCTGGGCATGTACCATGAAGAACTTCGCGGTGGGCCCCGTCCGACCCAGGCGCAAGCCGCGACTGCTGTGGTCCGTGCAGTGGGGTCCAGATATGTCAAGGTCCCCGCACCCGAGGTCACGCTGACAACCTGAGTAGATGTGTACATTGTGATTGCATGTTGCCAGTGGATCAATCTCTCCCAAGCACCAAAAGCAGGCACACACGTGAAAATGCTTCATATGCTTCACTACCCAAGGACTGTGAAGGGTGCACTCCACCTGAGACTTCAGAACACTTGCCCGCACGATAGCCAGCTGATCCTCGTACGCCTCCGTGCTCAGAAGCTTGCTACGGGTCTCATCAGGCAGAAGCGTTGTGATGTCCTTCATCTGACACACTGCATCGTGATGGAGAGGCCCCAGGCGCAAAGCCTCAACATATATACGAAATTGTGACCCACTCCCACTGTAGATATATCATACAGTCGATCAAACGC
>CAJNDT010000287.1:186586-251435 GCA_905221615.1 Symbiodinium sp. CCMP2592 | reverse complement strand
TTGATTTAGCTTGGGTCTTGGCATTAAAACCTGGAAGCCCCCTTCGTCTGGCCAGTGGAGCACTCATACGCAGCTTGAAATAGTCAATGCGCCAGTGTTGAAGAAACGGATCGCAGTGTGCAAGGGCTGCAAGTGCGGCATCGCTCTGGCAAACCAGGGAAGGGCTCTGGTGGGGCCTCAGCAGCGTGGACATGAGAAGGAGAGCAACCGACTGCCCTTCGCAGAAGGGAGCTCGTGCCAAGTTCTTACAGGTCGAACGCAAGCCTGCAGCGCTAGTGAAAAACAAACAACCTCGATGACCCCCTTGGAAACAGCGCAGGCCGGTGTGACCGGATGACACAGGTTCCGGAAAACATTGCAAGGAAGACGGGAAGTGGGCACGGCGCTCGGCCTGCGATCGAGGTACATTTTGACATGCATGCTTGTGTTGCTAAATGCGATGCCATGTCGAATATCAGGATGGAGCTTCGGTGAAGTGAGAAACATGACAACCTCCACGAGCTTTGCGTTCCGCGGCCATGCGCGTCCCGGCATCGATCTTGAACAGCTCAGCTCTGATCACTCACTCCAGCCCCCGAAAGCTGGTGCCTGGACACAGGGGCCCACATGCTGTAACCGAGATGCGATAGACCTGAAACCCTGAAGACTGTCGCCGGAGCCTTGGCAGCTGGAACCAGGCAAGCTCCGTAAGTTCCGGCAGCCACGCGAGCTTCCAAGAAGGGAAGGGTGCTGATGCGCAGATGCCCAGGGAAACAAGCTTTATTTCTGTTCCCTCAGCTCAGTTGGCTCTCACGATCTGCCACGATACACAAAGATGCTGATCAAAGCCGCAAGACGCTGTGTGGCAGGTTACGCTACGGTACGGCAACGGTGGCAACTCGCAGAATTCCTGCTCTGCCTCCTGAAAGCCGGAGTCGTCTCGAGACTGCCAGGAACAGACACAGCTTCGTATCGCCTGTCTCTCCGTGTCAAGGACCACTGCACAGGCTTTGGAGCATGGGTGCTCTTGCGACATGTACATGACACGTAAGGCTTGAAGTCCAGCTTCTGCCTTCGCTTCGGGTATGCGGAGGGGGACCGTCCTGTGGCCTGGACCCAGCATCTCCCTGCCTTCGGACGCGAGTAGCAGCTCCCCAGGATGTTGGGGTCTGTTTCTTTGATTCTGACCGAAAAAGAAATGCTATTTTTGACGAGACGATGCGAAAACGCAGACACATCCCTAGCATTTCGTGTGAGAAAAAGCATAGGCTTCGCAGCCACTCCCGGCCGACAAGACTCGGATGCGCAGCCGGGCCTCCAAGCCATACTATCGGAGCAAACGAAGGCAGTGGCTTCTTGGTCTTTCTGGCAGGTGGTCCTTGCATTCCCACTTCGGAGGCTACGGCTAGAGTATAAGTTTTCGGTGTTAAAACTTTCTACCTGCAGGAATGAAGCGCCTGGCAACTGAAGGTTGTCTGAGTCGGGCGCGGGTTCCGAACAGTCGAGTGCTACCGCAATTCAAGCAAAAGCTGTGCGGCGCGGGTATCGGCAGAGCATCTCACAAGACGACATCAAAGAAGGGGCGGCGATCCTCGGGACTGTCACTGCACAAACTGCAGAGACAACGGCAGCAAATGTGAGTCGACGAGTATGGCTTCGAACGGGCCATCCCTGCGCCTCCACCCGAAGTTCGTCATGGGATGTGCCGCGATGGTTCCCAGTTGTCACAGTGTGCGGGTGACCCTCGAATTGTAAGCCGTCAAAGCATTCGAACTGAATGCTTCCAGTTCGTGTCCTGATCGATCCTAGCCCAGGTCCGAGAGTACTGCAGTGCAAGTGCTGTCCTGATCTCAATATCGTCTTCCCTCACACGACCCCCAAGTCTCAAGTCTGAGCCATGAACCGAAGCGTAACGGGCTTCAGGGGGTGTAGGCTTTTGGAAACTCTCGGACCACCTGGTCCGGGCCCGGGATTTTTGAGACTGGCTCATGGGAACCAGCTCCATCTCCAGGAATTACAGGGCTTCGGATGTGGAAGCCCGTCGAGCTGCGTTCCCACGATTGTAAGCACCGAGAGGGCGACTGACAAAACCTCCACTTGCAACCTGCCAGCCGCGGGACCTTCGGCTGCAGCCGTGTCGCAGGCGAGTTCTGCACCAGTCTGGGAGCTTGGACGTGTTTGCAGATGTCGGCTGCATAAACCCGACACTGCCGAACCCACCCAGCTATTGCATTGCTCCGAACTAGTCTGCATGGTCGTCCATGCCGAAGGGAAACCTGCGGAAACAAACTATGGCTTTGCGTCTATGCAGAGATGCTTCTTCGGTAGCTGAGGGTGCTCGAGCAAGAACGCATGGTCGAGTTGCGGGAAGTTCGGCAAGACGCGCAAATCGCGCCGCTGTGCTAAGTGAGCGCCGGGCCATTTCACGATAGCACTCAAACTCCTCCCCCGAAACAAGAGGAAGAGGCCTCTGCTAACCGACCTTAGGAGCCGAATTCACTAAGTTCCGAGGAGAGCACGCGAGATGCAGGCCGCAGATTGAGCTGCCTGGGGAGTGCGTCCCAACGGCATTCCTTGGCAGGCGGCGTCGCAATCACAATGCCAGAGTTCCGCGGTCCGGAACTTGCATAAAGGCCGCAGTGCTGCCCGACTGTCGGTAGTCTGCTGCGTGCTTTGACCTACTGCAGGATTGAACACGGGGCATCCATATACGGCCGCGCAGGAACGCATTAGTCCGATATTAGATGCCAAAAATACTTATCCAGCACAACTGCTTGAAACGTATCCTTTAATCAACCATCTCTAACTGACACATGGCGGCTTGAAGCTCCGTTGCCGGTTGACTCGGGAGTCTGCGATATGAGAAGGGAATGCAACTTCGTGAGGTGGCCGACGCTTCGCGTTCGGCTTCGACGCATTAGGCTTCCCGAGAATCTGCAAATTGGGGAGCAACTTGAAACAGCTGCAATCGCTCATCTCACTCCCTTCTTCCACACCTATCGCGAGACCTCTGCTGGTCATCATTTACCCAGCCTCAAGAGGACCTTGTACTGCTGCTCTCTATTCCAGGATTTGACTCGTGACTCCGCTTTGTCAACCCAGCTGAAGGAGGGGTGTGCGACGCCGTCTCCTTTCAAGGACTCGTGCTTCTGCAATGCTGCGTTTTCTCATGACGGTGCCGCGCTGCCCGGATTGTCACTCTTTGGTTTGGGAACTGTCTGTATGTATTGTACACAAGCTCTGGATTCGTGTTTTGAAAGATGCAACGTTATTACCGGACTGCTTGCGATTCCATCCAAGTTGCCCTGCTTAGTGGAGCTTCCAACATCTTCCAGCTACACTGAGGCATCAAGGCACATCCAGCACCTGCTGCATGGACTGCACTGGCTGCTTGAGCTGGAACATCTCTTCGCAAGGGCCGAGGCATGCTAAGCAATGACGGCGTGAGGTGCACCCATGTGCAAAGGCATCAAAAGGTGCGGAACACAGCACAGCAAGCATGCTTGTGAGAACCTTCGATAGGGACAACTTTCTGCAGCTGGCAATTATGCTATGCTGGGGTTCATAGAAGACTTGAGCAGCGATCATGCGCTCTTGCATGTGCCGGCCGTGACCATGCAAGACCACGCACTGTCGGCAACCCGGCACTGTCTCCTTAAAATAGCTCCGGTGAGTTTCGCGACCTTGTTTGATACCGACAAACCTGAAGTGTAAGCCGGCAGTTCCCTCATCACCGGATTGCCCAAGATATCTCAAGATATGAGTCGCCGGGTCTCATCAAGTCTCTCTCGGAGCCAAAACTGCAAGATGCAGCCCCAGGCCCAGGTCATAAATAACCTGGTGCAGAACTGCCTGCCCTGAGCGATCCTGGGCCATCTTGCGCCAGGTCGCGCTTTGACCGTCTGAACACAAACGCGCTTCTGACCCGCGACGCTCCAGCGTATTGTGCAAACTGCACGTAGTTGAACTGGTCGGATCCAAACACGGTTTGTTAGCCACATCAAGTGCAACACTTCCAGACTTTCTAACTTCTGGGCGTCCGTGCAGGGATCAAATCGAGTTCCTCTGAATGGAGGCAGACCACTGTTCGACACAGTATGGAAGATGCGTGTGCAGGCGGTGTGCTCATCTTCGAGTCGCTCCCGTCACTGTGAGCCTTACTCGATGCATCCCAGCTCAATCATGAAAGCCTACAATGCTTACGTATCACCGCGAGTGGCTGAGGGCACGAATCGGACTGCCCAAGAGAAGAGAATGCGGAAGCACCACACGCTGCTGCCAAGACACATGCCCGTGACAGACAACTCGAACTAGCTGACAGCTCTGAACTCCCGAATTCAAACTTCCGCTGTCTATGCCATGCAACATCCTGCGGCAGAACAGAAAGGACGCCTAATGCAGACCCAACATTGTAGGATCCTTATTATCATAAGGACACCGACATAAGATGCCTCCAACTCTGGCTTAAGCAACCCCCATCTAAGCTGGAAGGGCTCTTCGCAAGCAAAGAACGGTCCGAGACAAGCTACCCAACGCTGGGTGCATGCATGAGCACGACGTGCAGCATTCGTCCAGCGTTTTGTGGGCTTGAGACCGGGACGTGTACGAACCAAAGCAACGTCGGACTCCAGCTCTAGGCCGCGGCTGGCAGTGATGGTACTGACAGGCACTTCTCACAAATCAAGCGTAGTTCCGGCTGACGTAGAGCCGCCTGAACCTCACACTCAATCTCTGAAGGGCTTGATGCGGCAGTCCCCTGCCCAGAATTGGGCATCCAGCGGGTTGCTGCGCTTTGGGTTGCTGTGCCTCGGCGAAAAGGAGGAGTTTCTGAAACCAGTAAAGCAGAAAACCAGACCACATCAGATGCCACACTGCGGCTGCCTCACCGTCCGAGCCTCCCTGGGAATTCTGTAGAGATGCGTGAGCGTCGGCGTTAGCCTGCGAAGATCTGCCAGCCATGTTCTGGATGTCGGGGATGGACGGGCATGGCCTCCCCCGGCAATGTTGGCGGTCGCACGAGGCCGAGGGCCCAGGAATGAGCCGTTATGAGAGGATGAAGGCTTCCAGGAGCCAAGGCCTGCATGGCCCCCAAAGCCTGCAGAAGCCTCCAGGGCCTTCCAGGGGCCTCCAGACGTCTCCAAAATGGCTCGCAAGGGACTCCGGCCTCGGCAAACTGGCTCTGAGAGCGACGACTTGAGTGGTTCTCTTCCCTCTGTCACTTTCAGACTTCAACATCCCACCCCAGTGATGCCACGGGCTGCCAGGTGCAAGACTTACTGCTTGGTCAAGGGAAGGTCGGCTGTAGGCAAAGAGTTCACCCGCACAAAACGGAAGTGTGTACTCCGCACCCCTGAGTACACTCGTTGAACACATCCCCGTCTGTGGAGCCTCTGGAACGTGAGCAAGGAGCATTTCCACAGGTTCCCTCGCGTCACCTGATCTCTTCTCCCGAGATTCTCCCGTCGAAAAGCCCGCAGAGAAACAGGAATGATCGGGTTGGTGGCGGCGCGAAGCAAAGAAATGTCGGACTTTGACGCGTGCGTTTCGAAACAATCCGTGCAGCAAGCTTCATGCGCTTACTTCGATCTTGTAGTCGGTTGCCTTAGTGAGCACCGCGAACCGGGACTTGGCAGTCTTACTTGCTACAGTGGCGCTGCCCGGCCGGTCACCCGCGGCGCTGCGCTGGCCGCAGATACCCTCGACCTAAGACACAGAAGCAGAGTGTAGTAGCACGCTTGGACATCTCTCATGGATCCGCACACCGCGCCTCCGAGCTTAACATGCTTGACCGCAATCTAGTGCAACGGTTGCCGGTGAGCCGCGCGATGATCCGGAAAGGACACCAGCTGCCAACTCTGGCGATGCTCTTGCCGGAAACGGAGCGAAAGCATGCACACAAAACAGTCTGCAGCGGATTGCAACCCTACGAGTTTAGGCTGGTGGCATCGCACCTATCAGACCACACGCGTCACACGAGCATGTACCAACCGATGGGCTTCGCAACTCCAGTCGTAGCACCCTCGGAGGGCATGCAAGACTTGGTGCAGGCCGCAAATGGACGGACAAACACCCGAGGTTGGATGCCTTGCTTCATGCCGCTGCACGACATGCAGACTTGGTTGCACCGGTATTGACATGCCCAGATATGCCAAGCATGTCTACACAGCCCAAACAACCGCCCCAAGTTTTAAAATTCTGGATCCTTGAACCGAAACACGGGCCCGTGACAGCTGGTGGAAGAAGCGACCCACTGGCTTCCAGCAGAACAGGAAGCTTCTGCGTAGGCCAACCCTGTGCCCAACTTTCTTGTCGGGATGCAGTTTGCCGACACGACGGCAAGCAAAGCAGCTAAGCTAAAGAGGCTAGCTGCTAGCTGCTATGCCCGTCTCCCGGCCGATTCTTGTATGACATGTCTGGCCATGCGCGTTGTTCAGCACTTGGGCAAGATACCACTTTCCTTGACTATGCTCAGCCGTCGGTTTTGTAGAAAAGCTGCCCGGGACTGGAACCTGGAAATTCGACCCACAGCCGTTGTGGCATCCCAAGCGATAAGAGTGGATGCGGTAGTTGTGAGATGCAGCTTCGGGCTCACCCTGAACTGCAGGATGCATCCGGCGCAGGAAATGGAAAATCACGACGAACAAGAGTCTTACAGTTTTGCAGGCCCTCCTCTAGGTCAATTTGCTTCGGACTGGCTGTGCGAAGTGTGGCAATGCCAAACACCAGTTGGTGTTACATATCCAAGCAGCTGCCAGCACCTCCTGGCGTGTGCGCTGTGCGATTCTTCTGGCGTAAGTCCTGCCACCGTCTTCGGGGAGAACCGTGCCGATGGCAAACCGGAAGAAGTCCATCGCTTCCTGTGCCGATGGTAAGATCCACGCTGTTCGTCCCAAAAGGCCGGAAGGTCGACCGCTGGCGATGCTGCAATGGGCCAAGGCCAAGGCACGGCCTCACTTGGGCTTGAGACAGAGCCTGGACCTCATGCCGCGTAGGTTCCTGCCCCTGCACCTGCACTCTGCTGGTCTGAGCAGGTAAGGAACGGAACAAACCAACTAAAGCAGCCATGACCAAACGAGCGACTGATGCGGCCATACTAGCTTGCGCAGGTTGGGTTTCGAGGTTTGAGCTGAGAGTTCACAGGCTTGAGTCACGGCTTGAGGCCTGCCTGCCCCAGAACAGCAGGATTGTTCAAGGTCCAGCCGCTGCAGAAGCTGCTGCATGAAATTGCTTGCCCTGGTCGCAAACCACTGACTGGCAGGCTTTGCAGGGGGGTGTGCCAGTCGCGCTTGCAGCACAAGACCACAAGGTGGATCATCAACGCCATCCAGAAGGCCAAGGTCATGGGCTCTCCCTTCAGGGTTGGCAAGCTGTGGATCACTGGCACTAGCATGCACACACGTGCTGCCTGCAGCCGGACGGTCTCGGAGGCAGCACGGCACGAGTTGTGCAGTCAGAAGAAATGGGACGTGCTTCGCGGATGGGCACAAGCCTGGAGCAGTCCTTGCAAGCTACAAGAGCGTCAGTGCAGCTTCATCTCGCTACAGAACACCACTGCTCGCACGCGTGGAGGTCACCATTCGTGCGAGCCGAGATGGCCTGAAGCTTGGCTGGGGCGTCGGCGGCGTCGGCGGCGTCGACTGCGAGGATCAGGCCCGGGGAAGGTGCTGTTCCTCCGAGTTTTGACCGTCTTCAAGAAGCGCAGTGGTGCAAGACAGCTTCGAGTTTCCATCAACAGTAACCACTTCGTCGTGGACGAGCAAAACTGAAGCCCTTCTCGGGCACATATGCGCTTTGAGGTTTCTCTGCGAGTGCGAGTGGGGTCAGGTCAGGAAAGAGAACGGGCGCAAGGGACTGAAGACATCAGGCACCACGTTCTGCAGATGGGCTACCAGTCGGAAGAACCCAGTCCAAGGAGCTTGTTCTGTATCTCAAGCAGGTTGCCTGCCCCAGCCCTGGACCCATTGCAAATCTCAGTGCCTCTTCGGGATTC
Source organism: Symbiodinium sp. CCMP2592 (assembly GCA_905221615.1). NCBI lineage: Eukaryota > Dinophyceae > Suessiales > Symbiodiniaceae > Symbiodinium > Symbiodinium sp. CCMP2592. Next base: position 243,466 of record CAJNDT010000287.1, on the reverse strand, counting down.
CTGGCACAGTGTGCTCTTCCCAAGGCTGTGCGATTCTGCTGGGACCGGAAAGCTCTGTATGACCAAGCTGTGCTGCTGGAAGGATGAAGTTGCATCGTTTCCGTACGACGCAGAACCCTCGCGGCCCTGCAGGATCCACTCTGTCAGATTGCTTCTGCAGGGATGTGGTTGGGCTCGCATAGACAAGAAAGAGTAAGGAAGAGACGCTGAATGTAGAGTCCCATGCCTGCAATGGCTCAGTTTTCATGAATGTGCTTTCGGCAACACCGCTGCAGTTGCAGCATCTGAGTGCCTATGGATTCAGGATTCTGCCCCTATCTAGGCATCGAAGATTTTTCGAAAGCTTGGCACGCTTACCACGTCTTCACACGCAAACCTAAGGCTTCGGGGATATCAGGCTGGTCGTACTGTTACAGGCCGTCACAACCAACCCCTGAACGTCGTCCGTGCAGGGGTTACTGGTTGTGTGCAGGAAACGTCGGAGCGATGCTTTTGAATCGCAGGACTCATCAAGGTAAGCTGGATTGATTCACAATGTGTGGAAGCTTGCAGCAAAGACTTCCGCCAAACGACCAAGCGGATTCATTCTTTCAGGAAGCACACATCCCCCTCCTCCCTTGTTGAAGTGAACTCTTCCTTCGCGCGACTGCGCTCGAAAATGCTCTAAGAGAAAGCGGTGGCATCACCGTTGGTGTAGCGCCAGTTCACTTAGAAGTGCCATCCACACCAGCTGCCGAGCGTGGCTGAGTGCCTGCCATTCACCCTGAGCCTGTGCGAATAACCGCCGATAGCACCTGCATGAACTGCCATAGTGTCGGTCCGGCGGCAAATGCTTTAGGGCTTGAAGGATAGCAGGGTCATGTAGGGGTAGGGCAGCTAGCTTCAATCAAGCGGCGGGCTATGCCAGGTTGAAGTGTCAAACAAACACCGCCATGCTCAGGATTGCAGAGTGGAAAAGCAGATTCGGCTCCATCATGCATGCGGGGCTAGCGCCACCCGTGCCACAAACGTGCCTCCACGAACAGCCTGCGACCGACGCTGACAGAGATCTCTCATTGCCTCAGCCAGCACTTTCTCCTGAGAAGATCCTTACAACTCCACCAGCGGGCACCTGAAAGGCGACATCCTCCGGCGAGAATCCTGCCTTCCTAAAGCTCGAGATGGAGAAAACTGAGGCATCACTGCCACCAGGACTTCACAGATGCTCGCTTCTCACGGACAACGGGGGCTTCCAGATTTTTCAGGCCGATGCACAAGGTGCTGGCTGCATCTCTGTGGCCTCTCCTCGCTGGTGAAGGGAGCCGGGTGATGCAAGCGTCATACAGTCATACATGCTTGACAAGCCAAAGATCTCAAGCCCGCACAGCCGTGAGGTGAAAGCTCAAGAATTGAGTCTCAAATGAGGATCAGTCCGCTTGCTGGGACGCAGCGAGCATTTCGGGGCCCGTGACAACGAGGGCACGAAAAGACTCGAACCTGAAGTGCGCAGGCAGCTTGGTATTGGAACTTTCGGAGCCAGTGTGAACATGTGTACCCTTTGAGAGAGTTGCCCCGAACTCGAAATGTCCGCATCCCGGAATCTCAACCAAAGGAGCCGGGCCCTAATCTGTTCAGACTGAGCAGAGGCAGAACGTGTTGAATGCAGTTTGAAGTCCGGCACAGACACGAAGGCATGAGTTGCAGGATGTGGACTACGTCGTGCTCGGCAAGACCCACAACCGCCGGCTGGCCTGTGCCGGACACGGGAAACGATAAAATTGGAGGTGAAACTGCCCTGCTGTTATGCGCACTCCTTCCATCCAACATTTACATGTACCAAGCCTCTGGTGATGGGCCCTGTAGCGGAGACACCAATGAGAAATGGGCATGCGCTGATGGATCGAACTTTACATGCCTTTGTGGCTCAAGGGTCGGCCAAGAGACTCAGACACGATACCGTGGAGGGCAGCCCGCAAGGCCGAGTCTACAGTCAGATTTCATTGGCGAGGTTCGGACAACGCGCTCACAGCCGGAATCGACCGAAGTCCATGAGAGCAGAAGCCTTGCTGCACTTCAGTTGAAGAGAATTGGCTGGCACAGCCTGCGGCAAGCTCCGGTCTAGACCTTGGGCGTCGATGAGCTGGGCGAGCTGATGTCTCGGGATGGCAACCAATGGATGTGACGGAATGCACGACTGAGGAAATTAGAAGCTGACCGTGCCATCAGAAGCCGTGACAGCATGCGACCAGTCCTGGAACGGCCAACAGATCGGCGCCTCCCGAAGTCCCACACTGGGAGGATCAGTGCTCTACCGCTGCCCTGAGCTGACCAATCCCTTCCGTTCCGAAGGCCAACTGTGTTTCCGTCCCATGTTTCCAACGACCACTAGGTGTGCTTGGTCCTCAACCTCGAAAGTCAGGTTCTTCACTGGCTGCAAGTTCCTTGCGCAATCACCGACAGAGCAAGGGGGGTGGCTCCCCAACGGAAAACTGTCGTCAGCCTACTTATGCTAACTCTGATAATGGATCTGAACGCAAAACTCAAACATCAAGACTTTATGACTATGTCTGCGCCGAGCCACGGTATGAAGTTGCTAGCTGCGCTACCTCCCTACGGTCGCGGAAGCTTAAACTTGACAGCCGAAGAGCACCCAAAACCCGAGAAGCTTGCGGCCATGCCGATTTGCTCTGTGTCGGAAGCTGCACGAGACATTACATCCTTCCGCTGTTGACGTCCCTGCACCTCCGATGACACTGTCTATGCCAAGAGGAAAGACCTCGAATTGGTGCACAAATGAGGGCTTTTGACTGTTCAGGCGACAGGGCCGTGAGAACCATCTGATTTGTCAGACCAACTCTACACTCTCGACATGTTGTCCGACATGGCGCAGTGACACTGCACTTGTTTGCCTTCGCCCTAAGCCGACCTTCTTGAGACAGAGTCTCAGTTCTGAATACCACTTTCGCCATCAAGCCCCGATGCTCAAGTGATAGCACCGATTGGGGTGGCTGACAGCATCACTAGCCACTCGGAACGTCAGGTTGGTGAATCAGTCTGCAGGATCGCCAATCGCAAAATGTCGCAAGTAGCCGCTACCGATCCTTCGAGCTTTCTTCATCCCGGCTAACCGGACAGGCTGAACTTACATGCAGAAGCAAAGCCTCAAGTCAATGGTCGCTCAATCGACAGCTTTGCTCTCTCATCTCTTTACCATTGCTGGTACACACGCCAGAGAAATTGAAACGTCAATGTCTGATGCCTCCTCGTCCAAGGCGTCCAACGGTCAGACTGCCAAACGGCACGGTAAAGAGGCATGATCTGTCTGCGAGTACCGGATCGCAGCACACGGGCTAGTCTGGAATCTTCTGGCTTTTCATGTCACTCGCCTGGGGCTTGTGATCTTGCCGGGGCCATGGAAAGGTGAAGCGTACACGTCCATGGCCACATCAAGAACATTCATGCAAGTCACACCCACTCCGAGTGGTGCCGGCAGTGCGCCCTTCACCTTCACATGGCTTCCAAGTCTGCAACTGAGCACATGCCTGGGCCTCAGGTTCAGACGGCTTCCAGAACGGGCTGCAAAAACGACAAGACGCGGCTGCTCGGCCTGCCAGGCCCGGAACTCACGAAGTTGCCTCGGTCACCGTGGAAGCGTGCTGAGGGCTGAGGATCCATGACGCTTTGTCTCAACGGCTACAGGCAGATCTTAAGGTTACACAAGTGTTAACCGGTGCAGCTTTCGGAGAACATTGCTCCATCTCGGTTCAGCATCAAGAGATGGTACGTACTATGGATTACTATGGATAGCAGTCTCGCAACCGACAACTGCACGCTCCAAACAAAACCCAACGTCTCCCGCGCCGTTAAGGCATCTTCAACTATATTCGCCGCTAACTCTTCGTACCTTTATTCAGCACGACTGCAAAGCATGGAGCTTCTTGTGTGGGCAGTGCTTGTGTCACCAGCTTGAACTTAAAGACCCGTTCCTCATCGCAAGGCTCGACACATGTCTGCTCTCTGAGTAATTATGGCATTCTTCAGCCGAGCTGCCAGTCTCTACGGCCCGCATGTTGTCGTCAGCCTTGTCAGCCAGTGCGGCAAGGAACTGGCCCACCAAGAATAAGACATGCTTCCTAAAGGTGGTGGTGCGCACGCTGGCTGTCTCTGACATGTACTCACTCAAAGCTGCAGGTGCAAAGGGTAAACGACAGGCAGCGAACACAGCAGTCATGAATGCTGTCTGCATAATGTGGGGAATCGGTGTGCCTGAGCGGAGCTTTCGTGGCATGGCTGTTCTGCTGCACCCTGATGACTGAGCTCGACTCCTTAGTGCAAGAGGAGTACTGAAAAAGACTGAATAGTGGTGCACTACACTGGTGGCAGCATTCACTCTGAGGTTTCGACGCGTGGACCTCCAAACATGGCAAAGCCGTCGTAAGGTGGCGTCAACATCCCCAGCCCAGGTCTGCGGTGTTTACCACGGCACCATGTAAGTTCACAAATTCTACTTTCCAGGGAACACTCAAGAATCTGCCGTCATCGTCTTGTTATACGACTCATACGACGCTAAAGCATGCCTCCATGGTTTAACGGATTGAACGTATACCTTGAACCCAAACCCTTCCAGATGGGACGGAGGCCAGGCGAAACAGTGCATCCGTTTTCCAATGCTGTTAGTGAACAGCGAGGCGGTACATATTTTGGCACGCCTCATCCATGGCGAGCTTGTGGGCTGATTGTCACCAACTGCGGCAGGAGCACAGGTTTGGGCGCTGTGTCGGGAGCAAGATTTCAGGAATTGGAAACGCATGGGTCGCATCCGAGAGCACCATTGCGAAAAAATTGGAAAGACTCCACGAAGCTGGACAAATATGTGCGAAGCTCCTCTCCCGTGCGTGCGTCGTGTTCACGGCGGGCGATCTCATTCCTGCAAAGGTGTTGCCGCAATGGTCGGGGAGTTGACATAAAAGACGACTCGAACAGAAATAGTGTTCATGAACAGACTGTGAATGAACATTGTGAAGTGGTACACGTTTACCACTGTTCTTCTGCATGCCTCATCTGTGAGCTTGTTCGTAATTGTTTCCGAAAAATACATACTGTGGAGGGAGCACAACTTTGGGAAGTAGAAACACAAGCACTCCGAATACACGCAGCGCCGAGTCGCATCTCCAACGACGATTGGCGTTGCCAAGATCACGCTTGCCAACTTGGGAAAATTCCAACACTATCATGAACACACCAGTTTGGATAAACATATGCCGCACTACTATATGCGCCCCTCGAAGACGACAGCCTCATCCCATTAAACGATGTTACATGATGTTACCACATTACTTAGACTAAAGATCAGCTACAAGAGAGCTTGCACATTTAAATCAAAACTTGTAACCATTGTATGCACAACTTGGCAAGCAAAAGGGCGACATGTTTTAAAACAATCACCTTGCGCGGTTGCGTCATTAAGGATTCACTTGCATGTTTCTCAGCCACAGACTCATGTCATGACGATACCTGTCACCAAACTGCATGGTAGGTCCATCTCGTGAACGTGGATAAGTAATCTATTTGTCGTGTTCGATGCCTAGAGAAGCTCGTAACTTCAAGAAACCATCATATGATAAAGATTCAAGCTCCATGCACCCATGTTCAAGTTCGGATTCACAGCACCCTGCAATCCTGTGAAGAGTCGACAAATATTTTCTGGCGCTGCTTGGTCAGTCTCGTGCATCCAACAATGAGATCCCAGGAATTGAGAGAGCTTGCCGTGTACGGCTTCGGGCCGCGGATCAAACAGCCTTCGTATTCAATTGAGATGTTTGGGGTCTTGCCCTTGAAGATTGGAAGGCGTGCAGTGCAGCCTCCTTCGTCTGGCCGGCTGGGCGCCTCACTGCAGTGCCGTGAACTTCGTGAAGGCGGCTGTTGTGTGCGTAAGTGCGGCATCCCTGTCGCTTCGGGTTCTTTGCCAGACCGCGCCATTACAAGCCAGGGACGGGCTCTGAGAGCACCTCGGCACTGTGGAGATCGGAAGAAGCGCGACCGCTCCCGGCAAATTCTCCCAGCCCGAAGGCAAGCCTAGATCGCTCCCGGACAAACCACTCCATGTCCCATTGGAAGCAGTGCGGGACGAATGACACACTTCTCGGATAAACCGGCCCTGAAGAAGGGAAGTGCAAGGGAAGCAGCTAAGCAAACAAGGGGACGAGGCCATTCCGTATGGCGATCAGCTTGCGAGGCGCAAGCATGTTGACGTGCTTTTGGCTAATTGCGACGCCGTGTCGAACGCGAGAATGGAGCTTCAGCGAAACGCGACAACCGCAACGGCTTTGCATTCTGGGGAGACATGACCCGGCACCGAGAACAGCTAAGCTCTGATCACTCACTCCAGCCCCCGAAAGCTGGTGCCTAGACACAGGAGCCTAAATCCTGTATCTGAGACCTCTGAAGCCCTGAAGACTGTCGCCGGAGCCTTGCGAGCTGGAACCAGGCAAGCTCCGACAGCCAAGCGAGTTAACGGGGTGCAGTTTTGCTCAGATAAACAAGCTTTCTGTTCTCTGAGCTCATTTGGATCTCCCTACCTGCCCGGAGACGCAAAGATGCTGATCAAAGCTGCAAGACGCTGTGTGGCAGGTTATGCTACGGCAACGGTGGCAACTCGCAGAATTCCGCTCTGCCGCAGGCCGCAGAGTCGTCTCGAGACTGCCAGGAACAGACACAGCTTCCTATCTCCTGTCTCTCCCTGTCAGGGACCACTGCAGAGGCTTTCGAGCATGGGGGTGCCGATGTTTGCGTGAAACGTAAGGCTTCACGTCCAACTTCTGCCTTTGCTTCGGGTCTACGGTCGCATTCGTGGCCTGCAGTATACCTCCTGGCCGCTCCCGGCCGATAGGACTCGGATGCGGCAGCGCCTCATGCGCGTAGTATCGGAGCAGCTGAGGAGTTTGGCGTCTTGGGCTTTCCGGCAGGCTGTCTTTGCATTCCCACTTCGGAGGCTAGGTATGAGTGGTAGGCAGGGTTTTCGTGCTGTAGGGCTGGCTGCCTTGCTTTTCGGGTGCAGATTTTTCGGAAACCTCGGGCAACGGGGTCTGGGCTCGGGATTCCTGAGAAAGTTGACATGCTTCGCTGGCTCAGGGGAATTACGGCTGCATGGCCTGCGAACGCAAGCTGATAATCGCAGGAACCAGCTCCATCCCCAAGATAGCTGGCACGGGGAGGGAGACTGACGCGACCTCCAGGCACAACTTGCCCGCAGCAAGCCTTGGAAATACATGCAGACAGGGCTTGGACCTGTTTGCAGATGTCAGCTGCGTGGTGCCGACACTGCCGTACCCAGCCGGCGGTTCCGCTGCTCCGAACTAGTCTGCGGTGTCGCCCATAATTAAAGTAAAGCCGTGGATGAGAAGTTATCGCTTCACGTCTGTGCCAATGTCAGATTCACATGCCTGTGCACTCTCAATCGATGGCCTGAGAGAGGCTTCCCTGAATCTCTTGCACAGAGTTTTCGGGCACGTGGTGACGAGAGCAGATTCGTGCCCGAGGGCAGCCTGTACGCAACATGCGTTTTGGCTCTCCGAGTCAGCAGAGGGATCACGAGTGCTTGGCACCGCGTCTGCACCATGCTCTTGCTGCGTGGGTGAAGGCACCGGCATTTCGACAGGATCGCCTGGCCGACCTCGCCACCGGTTGTGCTAAATGCGAAACCCGAGATCACGATCTGGGAATCGGAATCCTTGATTGAACGGGAGGGTGGCGATGCTGCTTGGCTTGTTGTCAAGGCGGTGCTGAAGCAAGAACGAGTGGGTGGGTCGGGGGAAGCGCAGGAAGATTAGCAAACCTCGCCCATGCTTGTTCAGAGACACTGGGGCCTTCAAGCTAATACCGCGCAACCAGGGGCTTCTGCTGACCGACCTTAGCAGCCGAAACCACTAATCTTGCAGGAGAGCACGCGGGTTGCAGGCCTCAGCCTGAGCTGCTCTTTGGGTCCTTCGCTGGCGGCAATGCAATCATAATGCCACAGGACTGAGGTGGTGCGTTGGGGCGGAGACCGCAACCCTGCTCGACTGTCCGCAGCCTGCTGCATGCCTTGAGGACCTCGACTTGCGAGGAACTAAGTAACCGGTAAGCAAAGAGTAGCACGAAGCCGCCGAAGTCGCTGCAAGGACTTCGGAAAGGAAGGGGGGCTCGACGAGCGGGAGCCTCTGCGGGCCCTGCGGGCCCTGGCCAAGGCCACTCAAGTCCTTGCACTGCAACCGCCTCCCGAGGCCCTGGGCATTTCACCGGAAAGCTACGCCTTCAGATCTCCGCGATGGCGCCGTTGATACCCGAGCTTCGAACCCACTGCACAGAGACGTGAGTTCGCGGCCCGTGCCTCTGGCCATGTAGAGGGCAACGACTTTGGCCACAAAGCCAAGGTGTCCTAAGGTCCAGGGGACAATGGCAGATTTCGTCGGCGAGAGGCGTGGAGCTCTGGCGGCAGCGGACAAATGTGGCATGCTTTGGGAAAAGGCTCCTCTAGTCCACGCTGCTGAGCTGAACCCTGTTCAGCACTGCCTGGACGAGTAGCCGGCCGACACGCTCAGGCTTTGGATTTCACAGCTCCTCTAGTCCATGCTGCTGAACCCTACAAAACGAGTGTGTCGCTCAGCTCAAGTCGGACACCCTCCTGTTGCCTGGAAGGTTCTGCATCTTCGGCGCTGCTGGAAGGCGTCGGTGGGATGAGAGTTTGAGGTCGGAAATGATGATGGCTTCACCCCAAGCCCGACACACTCCTCAACATCTTGAAACACCTTGCTTCAAAGACCGTGAATGACCCTCTCCCCGGTATCCACCGGTGCTAGCAGCCACTGGACTTCGTCAAGAGACGTCGGATTTCAGCATTGGGTCAGCTCACTTCCGTCCGTGAATGCAAATCCTTGATGCACACTGTCGCCCTGTGGCTCACGGAGACGGCGCCCAGCGTGGGGCTGCCTTTGTAAATGTGCCCGCAAGTGTGCTATGCTCCTGCAGCTGACGGCTGACGGGTGCCGGCTCTGGTGCTCTGGTTCGCAGAAGAGCAATCTCGGACTCTTGCATATGCCGACGGTGACGGTGCAAGAGCGCGTACGGTCGGAAGCAGAGACTCCTTGAACTAGCACCCTTGAGTCTCAGAATCGGGGTTAAGGACAAGCTTGAGTTGGAAGCTGGCAGATCTCGAATCGCCGCATGGCTCAAGATATCAGTGGCACTTGTGCATCAACTTGTCCGGAGCCAGAATTGCAAGATGCAGCACCAGGTCACAACGGACCTCGTGCACAACTGCCTGTTCTGGGCTATCCTGGTCCGTCGTGCCTCAGCTCGCGACAGTCTGCATGAATACAAGCCTGCTCTCACGAGGGTTCTCCGGCGCATTGTACAAATGGCAAGTGCCAGCTGTTGAACTCGCCGGGCTCAAACAGAGTTTTCAACCGCATCGAATGCAGAACTTCCAGGCTTTTCAGCAAGTGCACACCTGGGCGGAGGTCAGCAGGCACCACATGGGAGACGTACGCGCGGGTGGCAGACTCGTCTTGGACTCACCCTCGCCACACCTTGACAAGTCCTCTAGCCTCTATCACTCCATGCATCCCAGCTCTAACATGAAAGCTTGCAATGCTGACAAATTACCGTGAGTGGCTGAGTGCACGAAACGGACTGCCCGAAGTGCAAAGCCCACGCAGAGAGCTTGCGGAACCGCAAACCGCTGTTTTCAAGACAGCCAGATGCTGGTGACAGACAATGCCGACTAGCTGGCAGCACCCGTCCCCACGCAAATTTCCTCTGATCGGCGCTCGAAGCACTGCTTCCAGCCCAGACTAGGTCCTGCGACCGGCTGTCTGCCCAGCTGACGGTATCAAGGAACATCCAGAACCTGCATGGGCGGCATTGGCTGCACAAGCTGGAAGACCTCTTCACAGGCGGTGCACGCTCCGACGCATGCTAGCCTATGCGGGCGTGGGCTGCGGAGGGCGACGTGCATCTCTTGCTCGGCTTGGGACGGGCACTTGTGCGAACCAGAGCAACGTCGGGCTGCAGCTCTAGACTGCAGCCGGCAGCGGTGCTAAACAGTGGCATCTCTTACTACAACTCATCCGCAGCTCGGCATGGCCCAGAGTTTTCGGAGCCCAGCACTCGAGTCGAAACCAGGAAAGCAGAAAACGAGACCAGATCAGATGCACTGCTGCTGCCTCACTGTTCGAGCCTCCGTGGAAAGATCGTGGAGATGCGTGAGCCTCGGCGTGAGTCTGCGAAGATCTGCCCGCCGCGTTCCGGATGTCAGGGATGGACGGGCGTGGCCTTCCGCGGCAACGCTGTGAAGCCAGTCACATTGGCGGTCGGACGTCGGTCATAAACCTACAGGAATGCCCCGTTATGAACGCGAGAAAAGAATTCCCGCAGGTCTGCAGAAGCCCCCTTCATCCTCCAGAAGCCTCCAAACCGGCTTGCAGGGGGTGACAAGTTGGGTGGTTCTCTGCCTCCCTCCACCCATCCTGTTAAAACTCTGAAATGATGATTGTTTCTGTGGAAACAGAGCCCGGAACGAACCCTCTCCCCGGTATCCACCGGTGCTAGCAGCCACTGGACTTCGTCAAGAGACGTCGGATTTCAGCATTGCGTCAGCTCACTTCCGTCCGTGAATGCAAATCCTTGCTGCACACTGTCCCCCTGTGGCTCACGGAGACGGCGCCCAGCGTGGGGCTGCCTTTGTAAATGTGCCCGCAAGTGTGCTATGCTCCTGCAGCTGACGGCTGACGGGTGCCGGCTCTGGTGCTCTGGTTCGCAGAAGAGCAATCTCGGACTCTTGCATATGCCGACGGTGACGGTGCAAGAGCGCGTACGGTCGGAAGCAGAGACTCCTTGAACTAGCACCCTTGAGTCTCAGAATCGGGGTTAAGGACAAGCTTGAGTTGGAAGCTGGCAGATCTCGAATCGCCGCATGGCTCAAGATATCAGTGGCACTTGTGCATCAACTTGTCCGGAGCCAGAATTGCAAGATGCAGCACCAGGTCACAACGGACCTCGTGCACAACTGCCTGTTCTGGGCTATCCTGGTCCGTCGTGCCTCAGCTCGCGACAGTCTGCATGAATACAAGCCTGCTCTCACTCGGGTTCTCCGCCGCATTGTACAAATGGCAAGTGCCAGCTGTTGAACTCGCCGGGCTCAAACAGAGTTTTCAACCGCATCGAATGCAGAACTTCCAGGCTTTTCAGCATGTGCACACCTGGGCGGAGGTCAGCAGGCACCACATGGGAGACGTACGCGCGGGTGGCAGACTCGTCTTGGACTCACCCTCGCCACACCTTGACAAGTCCTCTAGCCTCTATCACTCCATGCATCCCAGCTCTAACATGAAAGCTTGCAATGCTGACACATTATCGTGAGTGGCTGAGTGCACGAAACGGACTGCCCGAAGTGCAAAGCCCACGCAGAGAGCTTGCGGAACCGCAAACCGCTGTTTTCAAGACAGCCAGATGCTGGTGACAGACAATGCCGACTAGCTGGCAGCACCCTTCCCCACGCAAATTTCCTCTGATCGGCGCTTGAAGCACTGCTTCCAGCCCAGACTAGGTCCTGCGACCGGCTGTCTGCCCAGCTGACGGTATCAAGGAACATCCAGAACCTGCATGGGCGGCATTGGCTGCACAAGCTGGAAGATCTCTTCACAGGCGGTGCACGCTCCGACGCATGCTAGCCTATGCGGGCGTGGGCTGCCGTCATGAGGGCGACGTGCATCTCTTGCTCGGCTTGGGACGGGCTCGTGTGCGAACCAGAGCAACGTCGGGCTGCAGCTCTAGACTGCAGCCGGCAGCGGTGCTAAACAGTGGCATCTCTTACTACAACTCATCCGCAGCTCGGTGCGACACAGAGTTTTACGAGCCCAGCACTCGAGCCGAAACCAGGAAAGCAGAAAACGAGACCAGATCAGATGCACTGCGGCTGCCTCACTGTTCGAGCCTCCGTGGGAAGACCGTGGAGATGCGTGAGCCTCGGCGTGAGTCTGCGAAGATCTGCCCGCCGCGTTCCGGATGTCAGGGATGGACGGGCGTGGCCTTCCGCGGCAACGCTGTGAAGCCAGTCACATTGGCGGTCGCACGTCGGTCATAAACCTAGGAAAGAACCGCTATGAACGTCCAGAAAGAATTCCCGCAGGCCTGCAGAAGCCTTCGGGCCCTTTCAGGCTCTCAGGGGCCTCCAGAAGCCTCCGAAGGGGCGAGCCTCCAGCCTCTGTGCAGTGGCTCTGAAAGCGGCGAGTTGAGGGGTTCTCCACCTGCGTCCGCCAGCTTCATACTTCAATATCCCCGCCCAAGCCGTGGCATCCGTGCCACGTGCACTTAATTCGGCGTGGTCAAGGGAACGTCGGCTGTTGGCAAAGACTTTACGCCCCCAAGCTTCTCACCGCAAGCAGCCAGCACACAGCTCCCCGTCTCTGTCTGGAGCCTCTGGAATCTGGGCAAGGAGCATTTCCACAGATTCCCTCGTGTCACGTAATCTCTGCTCCTGAGAACGGGCTGAACAGAACCCCGAAGGACCGGGTTGGAGTTGGTGCGAAGCAAAGCAACGTCGGACGTTTTCCCATGCCTTGCGAAGCGATCCGTCCCGTAAGTTTCGCGTGCTACTTCGATCTTGCCAGTTGCCGTGAGTTTTGCGGACTGCGAGCTACATCTGAGACCGAGACTTGGCGGTTTTGCCTACAGTGTCACCAGCTGGCTGCTCGCCCGCGGCGAAGCGCTTGCTGCAGAGATCCTCCTCCTAAGACAGAGAAGCAGTATGTAGTACCAGGCTTGGACATCTCTCATAGATCCGCCTGCAGTGCCTCTCCATTCAACGTGCTTGACCACAACCCGGCGCAACAGTGGCGGAGTGGACCCACGATGATCCGATGATCCCGAAAAGGACCAGCTGCCAGCTCTTACCATTCAAAGCAATCTGCGGCGGATGTGACCTCATGAATAGGACGATTGCAAAGAACCTGTCAGAATTATCAGATGACGCCCGTCACAGGAGCATGCACCAGCTGACGCGCTTCGCACTTCCAGTCGTAACGCCTGCAGGGGGCATGCAAAACTTTGTGGAGGCCGCCAATGCACGGACAACAAACACCCGAGGTCGGGTGCTGCTTTGCCTCGTGCCGAGGCACGACATGCAGACATCTGCAGCACCAACACGGAATTGGTCACACTGGAATCGGCAGCAGGGACAATTCAACTTCACATACCCAGATATGCCCAGCATGTCTACACAGCCCAAACAACCGGCCCGAGCTTCAAACTCCCAACAGCTTCCGCCAGAAATGGGATTGCTTTGAACAGGGAGCTTCTGCGCGCGCGAAATCTGCACCTGGCTTTCTTAGCTGGATGCAGCTTGTCGACGCAGAGAGCAAGCAAGGCAGCTAAGCAGCTAAGCTTAAGAGGCATAGCGTCATAGCCTTTTGTCCAAAGGCCCATTCCGGTATGATCAGAAGTGGCCGCAAGCCTCTGGCGAGTGGTCAGAGTGCTCAGAGCTCGGCCTTGGCTTAAAAAAACAGCGGGGCGGGTGCTCGGGACTGGAACGCCTCCTTCGCTTTCGACCAAAAGCCCTTCTGGCATCTCAAGCAATGGATAAGAGTGGATGCTGCAGTGGAATGCATTTTCGGGCTCACACTGAACTGCAGGACGCATCCAGCGCCAGACATGGAAAATCACGACGAACAAGCATCTTACAATTCTGCAGGCCCTGCCCTGCGTCAATATGCTTAGGACTGGCTGTGCGAAGTGTGGCAATGGCAAACCTCACAATCTCGTTTTGTTTGGGGCCAGATGGTGAAAGCCTTGCCAGCTTGATGGTTGGTATTGCAGGATTTTGGTGCTTCCGAACCAGCTTGGGCAATGATGCAAGGGACGGAGCAAACTCGACTACAGCGGCACGACTATCCCCTGCGCACAAAAGCAACAACTCAACAAGCGACCAACTAGACATCCACCAGTGTAGAGACAGGCTTGGAACTGACACTTTACGGTGCCTGACAGCATTAGGTGCTACGTACCGAAGCAGCGGCCAGCACCCCCTGATTTTGCACAATGGCTAAGGTCGGGCACGACACTTGGGGCGAAGTGTGCCAACCGCAGACCTGAAAATGTAGAAGGTCATCGTATGCTCGGCCCATGGTAGAGTCCATGCCGTCTGGAGACTCGAGCGGTGACAATGCTGCGGAGGTTGGATAAAGGCCGTCAATGCCGAACCACTGCTCACATAGTCGCAACAAAGCGTCCTGCCCGCGCCAACAAGCTGTGGCCTAGCTCGATTGCTCGGTGTCGTTGGGAAAAGTTGGTGCTTCTTAGCAAGCTTCAGCAACGGCGCATGAGACGGGACGGAACAAACTCGACCACAGCGGCCCTACTGTACCTTGCACACAAAAGCAACAACCCAATGACCGACCGTGGGCATCCACCAAAAGGTCGGGAGCTTAGGTTTGGAGAGAGCAATTTACAGGCTTGAGGCTTGCTTCTGGTAAAGCCGTCACCAGTAAGCAGCTGCCAGCACCTCCTGGCATCTGCACTGCACGATTCTTTGTCTTTGGGGAGAGCCATGCCCATTGCAAACCAGAAGAAGTCCACCCTTTCGTGGGCCGATGGTAACATGCACGCTGTTCGCCCCACAAAGGCGAGAAGGTGGATTGGTGGCGATGCTGTAAATGGCCCAAGGCCCTGCTTGGGCTTGAAACAAAGCCTCCCTCATGCATGACCAACTGAGCGACTGTGACCATACCAGCTTGGGCAGATTGGGGTCTTGATTTTTGAGCTGAGAGTTCACAGGCTTGAGTCACGGCTTGAGGCTTACCTGATGCCCCGGAGCAGTAGGATTGGTGAAGGTCCAGCATCTGCAGAAGCTGCCGCAGGAAACTGCCGGCCCTGGCCGCAAGCCACTACAGGAGGGGGAATGCCCCGTAGGCCACCAGCTGGCAAAGATTCTGCTCAAGGCGATCCAGAGCAAGGCCATGGTCATTGGCTCTCCCTTCAAGTTGGGAAAGCTGCAGGTCGCTAGTACAACTGTGCTGCCGGCAGCCTGACAGTCTCGAAGGTATCACGACCTGGAGAGCGCTGGTCGCGAAGGCAAAACAAGCGGCGCGCAACGCTGGAGCGGTCCTGCGAAGCTACAAGAGCATCAATGCAGCTTCATCTCGCTACAGGGCACCACCGCTCGCACGTGCGGGGGTCACTACTCCTGGAAGCGGAGATTTTCCTATTCAAGAAGTGCAGCACAGGCTACTTGGCGGCTACCCCCAGCCGACCAGACAGCCTTCATGCTTGATGTGCACTGTCTGCAAGATAGGTTGTTGAACCCGAGGCACGGCGTCTGCGGCGAAGTGTTGCAAGTGCAAACCTCAAAATCTCATTTGGCCTGAGGCCATCGTCCCGGATGGCGAAAGCCTCGCCAGCTTGCTGGCTGCCGCAGGAGAGCTTTGGTGCTTCTGAACCAGCTCGGGCAATGGTGTAAGAGACGGAACAAGCTCAACTACAGTGGCGCCACTGTATCCTGCACGCAACACCAACAACCCAATCACCGACTGAATTGCGCAGACACTAGTGTGGAGAGGTCGGGGTCTTAAGTTTGGAACTGACAATTTACCGCACCGTCACCATGCGGCAGTACGCATCGAAACAGCCGCCAGCGGCAGCGAATTCTGAACGCTTGCTAAGGTCCGGCACGACACTTACGGCGAAGTGTGCCAACCGAAAACCTGAAGATGTAGGGGGGTTGGCGGTCTAGTTTCGAGATAACGCCCAAGCCCCAACACAAACAGACACCCGATCCACAACCGAAAAAACACATATTTCCTGGGCCCACGGTAGAGTCCATGCCATCGGGAAACTCGACGGGCAGCACCGCTGCAGCGGATCAAGACAATCTGTTCTGAACAGCTGCAAGAGACTCGGCTCCATGAAGGCTGCGGATGTGCCTGGAAAGCCGCACTAGCTGCTCGTTGGTACCGGAGCTTTTTGGTGCTTCTGAACCAGCTTGTGCAACAGCGTGCGGAACGGCGCAAACTCAACTACAGTGGCGCCACTGTACCCTGCACGCAACACCAACAACCCAATCACCGACTGAATTGCGCAGACACTAGTGTGGAGAGGTCGGGGTCTTAAGTTTGGAACTGACAATTTACCGCACCGTCACCATGCGGCAGTACGCATCGAAACAGCCGCCAGCGGCAGCGAATTCTGAACGTTTGCTAAGGTCCGGCACGACACTTACGGCGAAGTGTGCCAACCGAAAACCTGAAGATGTAGGGGGGTTGGCGGTCTAGTTTCGAGATAACGCCCAAGCCCCAACACAAACAGACACCCGATCCACAACCGAAAAAACACATATTTCCTGGGCCCACGGTAGAGTCCATGCCATCGGGAAACTCGACGGGCAGCACCGCTGCAGCGGATCAAGACAATCTGTTCTGAACAGCTGCAAGAGACTCGGCTCCATGAAGGCTGCGGATGTGCCTGGAAAGCCGCACTAGCTGCTCGTTGGTACCGGAGCTTTTTGGTGCTTCTGAACCAGCTTGTGCAACAGCGTGCGGAACGGCGCAAACTCAACTACAATGGCCCCACTGTCTGCAGTCCACAGAAGCAAGAACAAGTAAAGGACCGAAGTGCGCGTCCAGCATTTTGGCGAGGTCGAGAGCTCAAGTGTGGAACTGTGAAGGGCGCTGTCCAAGCAGCCGCAATCGGCCCGTGCCCGACAGAAACTGAATTCTTTGAGCGGTGGCCAGCTTCTGGGCGAATCCTGTGCGCACTTCGCACGGTCCGGGTACAGTTAGCAAACAAAGCGGCTAAGCAAAGGAGGCTGGTAATAGCTTTTGTCGGCCAAGTCTTGCACGGCCGGTGTCGAGTACGATGACGTGTCTGGAACCTGTGCGCAAGGTTCAGTACTTGGGCACGAGACCATGTTGTAAAATCGGATCGGCTTTCGGGAGGGCGACATATTTGCTAGTGGATTCTGAAAGGCCACCTGGCGCTTGCACGCAGCCATTCAGCCAGCCTTCATGGTGTATGTGAACTCTCTGCACGAGAGGTTGGTGCTTGGGGCGAAGTGTGGCAAGTGCAAACTTCAAGATCTCATTTGGCCTGAGGCCATCGTCCCGGATGGCGAAAGCCTCGGCAGCTTGCTGGTTGCCGCAGGAGAGCTTTGGAGCTTCTGAACCAGCTCGGGCAATGGTGTAAGAGACGGAACAAGCTCAAGTACAGTGGCGCCACTGCACCCTGCACACAACACCAATAAACGAATAGCCGACCGAACTGGGCATCCTCTCGTGTGGAGAGGTCGGGGTCTTAAGTTTGGAACTGACAATTTACGGGCGCCGTCATCATTTAGCGCTGCGGACAAACTCGCGGCACGACTTTCCGGCTGAAGTGTGGCAATGGCAAACCTCAAACTCTCGGTTGGTCTCAGGCAATTTTCCCAGATGGCGAAAGTTTCGCCAGCTTTCTGGTAGCCATTGCAGGAGTTTGAAAGCCTCTGAACCAGTTTGTGCAACAGCGTGCGGAACGGCGCAAACTCAACTACAGTGGCCCCACTGTCCACAGTCCACGGAAGCAAGAACAAGTAAAGGACCGAAGTGCGCGTCCAGCATTTTGGCGAGGTCGAGAGCTCAAGTGTGGAACTGTGAAGGGCGCTGTCCAAGCAGCCGCAATCGGCCCGTGCCCGACAGAAACTGAATTCTTTGAGCGGTGGCCAGCTTCTGGGCGAATCCTGTGCGCACTTCGCACGGTCCGGGTACAGTTAGCAATCAAAGCGGCTAAGCTAAGGCGGCTGGTAATGGCTTTCGTAGGCCAAGTCTTGCAAGGCCGGTGTCGAGTAC
Source organism: Symbiodinium sp. CCMP2592 (assembly GCA_905221615.1). Lineage (NCBI taxonomy): Eukaryota > Dinophyceae > Suessiales > Symbiodiniaceae > Symbiodinium > Symbiodinium sp. CCMP2592. The sequence continues at coordinate 225,638 of CAJNDT010000287.1, read as the reverse complement.
GATGACGTGTCTGGAACCCGTGCGCAAGGTTCAGTACTTGGGCACGAGACCATGCTGCAAAATCGGATCGGCTTTCGGGAGGGCGACATATTTGCTAGTGGATTCTGAAAGGCCACCTGGCGCTTGCACGCAGCCATTCAGCCAGCCTTCATGGTGTATGTGAACTCTCTGCACGAGAGGTTGGTGCTTGGGGCGAAGTGTGGCAAGTGCAAACTTCAAGATCTCATTTGGCCTGAGGCCATCGTCCCGGATGGCGAAAGCCTCGGCAGCTTGCTGGTTGCCGCAGGAGAGCTTTGGAGCTTCTGAACCAGCTCGGGCAATGGTGTAAGAGACGGAACAAGCTCAACTACAGTGGCGCCACTGCACCCTGCACACAACACCAATAACCCAATAGCCGACCGAACTGGGCATCCTCTCGTGTGGAGAGGTCGGGGTCTTAAGTTTGGAACTGACAATTTACCGGCACCGAGACCGAGACAGTCTGTTTTGGACCATTTCTTGAGACTCGGCTTCGCAAATGTTGTGGATCGCTGCTCGTTGGCGCTGGAGGTTTATTTGGTGCTTTTGAACAAGCCTGGGTAAGCGCGCCATACACAGGCTGAGTAACGGATGTTGATTCAGATACTGACATTGTGAATGTGCACATCGATTTTCCCGAGCGGCTGTCAGAAGAGACCTGCGGTTCGGGCTTGAGTCTGTCATCTGGCAGAATGAGAGTTGGAATGTGCCGGCGTCAGGAGGGCGGGTGCAAGTGTGGAGCTGGCATGTAGGAGGGATGGGAGGCAGGGTTGAGAAAGCCACAAAGCTCAGGGTTTCAAGGTGTCACACTTCATGCTTTCACGGTGGCGACGAAGCTTCCTGCTTGTTGTCTCGAGGCCTCTTAGCATGCCAGTGCGAGGGCTCCGGTTCGCGATGTAGGCAGCGCTAAAGATTTTTCGGAGCCGGGTTTTCGTCCTGAACCCTAAATTCCTGCAACAAAGAACTGTAGAACTAGGGGCCGTATTTAGCTTCTACCCCTGTCCTCTCTTCCGCGGCAAGATAAGGAGACACTACTGGGCTCTGGTGGATCCCGCTTGGCATGACGTGATCCGCTGGCGCATGTTAGCTCAAGTGATCTCCTCCGCACACCTGTCAGCAGAGGGAACTTAGAATTTGGCGCTTCAGTGGTTCTTCAGTTGTTAGCCTTTGTTCGGTCAACAGCCTCTGTTCGGTTCACCATGCTGAATTGAGCAATTTTGATGTACTGCTTGGCGGTACACAGGCCGCCGAGGACGTCAAGCCCAGAGTCCAGAGGTTTCCTGACAGCTGGAATCGACTGCAAGGGTCGAAGTCCATCAGACCCGAACCCCCGCAGCAAGCTCTCGTCTAGGCGTGGGATTTTTCCATCGCTTATGGAACGGAAGGTACGAAGCTGACCGTGCGAAGGGCACCATCAGAAGCCGCAACAGCGTGTGACCAGTCCTGGAAAAGCCGAGCGCTAGGTCGCTAGGCACCTGAGAAAGCCCCGTTCTCGGAATATCACCGAACAATGCCTTCCCCTCCCGCTCCGGCGCCAACTGGGCGGCTCCAGCGCGTCGGTCACCAAGGCTTGGTCTACTTGGTCCTCAAGGCTTGAGTGTGGTTCACGAAGTTCACCCCCCCTCAACTGCCCGGCACGGCCGATGCAAGGGGTTGGCTCACCAACGGAAGATGGTCGCCCGCCCACCTGTGTTGATGCAAACGTTCGATCTGAACGCGAACTTCAAACCTCAAGAATTGATGGCAATGCCTGCAGTTGGCCACGATGTGAAGTTGATAGCTGTGCTGCCTCGCTGCAGTTGTGGAAGAGACGTACATCCGAAGAGCACCCGACACGCACGAAGCTTCTGGCCGTGCCAATTTGCTCTGTGTCAGTAGCTGCACGAAGCATCAAGTCTTTCCGCTGTTGACGTCCCTACACCTCCACCTCCACCACCTCTGTCTATGCCAGGACTGTACATCTTGTGCACGAGTAGGAGGAATACCTAACTTGTCAGACCAAGCTGTGGCCATGTTGTTAGACATTGAAAGGCACTGTCATTCTTGGATAGTGGCAGGCTGACATGTTCTGCGACAGCTTGTTTGGCTGCACCTGCAGGAACTCTTAGTGTTGGAAGTCCGGAGGAACCGCGGATCAAAACACCTCCACATCATCGACGTAGCAGCCTCATTGGTTGTGGGGGCTCTCAACACCTCCTTCGCCATCGAACGAGCTTCGATGACTCAGTCTGAAAGTGTGTAGCAACGAACCGGTGGCTGACAGCAGTCTCAGCCGCCCGGATGGTCAGCTTGGTGAATCAGTCTGATGAATCAATCGCACACCGCTGCGGAAGGAGCTCTCTTCATCTCGGCTACCCCGACGAGGTGAACACGGTGAACATACATGCAGAACATCGGCTTCCCAATTTCGCGCGCCTGCCTGAAGGGTTTTTTCAGCCGACAGCTTCGCCCACTTTTTACCACTACTGGCACACACGACGGAGAAACTGAAACGTCAATGTCTGATGCCTCCTCGTCCAAGGCGTCCAACGGTCAGACTGCCAAACGGCACGGTAAACAGGCAAGATCTGTCTGCGAGTACCGGATCGCGGCACACGGGCTAGTCTGGAATCTTCTGGCTTTTCATGTCACTCGCCGGGCGTGTGATCTTGCCGGGCCATGGAATTGTGAAAACCCACGTCCATGCCACATCAAGAACTTTCATGCAAGTCACACCGACTCCGAGTGGTGCCGGCAGTGTGCCTTTCACATTCACATGGCTTCCAAGTCTGCAACTGAGCACATGCCTGGGCTTCAGGTTCAGACGGCTTCCAGAACGGGCTGCAACAAATGCCCTGAACCCACGAAGTTGCCTGAGTTTGCGGAATCACGCTGCGGTTCACGTGGACTTGGCTCAAAGGCTACCGACACATGTAAAGTTTACAGAAGAGATAGCCACTCGATTCAGGGTGTGCGAGCAATGCTCCGTCTAGGCCGTTCAGCATCAAAAGATGGTCCTACGGATAGCCGTTGGTCACACAACTGAAAGCTGCCAGCTGCAAACAAAAGCCTACGGCCACAAGATCGTTCAAGGCATCCCGAACTCTTTCCGCGACCATACGTAATTTATGGAGCACGACGGCAAATCATGGATGTGCTTGCACAGTTCTTTTCCTGTTTCTTAGAAAGTTTGTTAGACTGAGTTCAACGCCCCGTCCGTCTCTCAGCGCCAGCGGAGGAAACAAAGCTCGATACATGCCGCTCCCTGCGCCATCGTAGTAGTCTTCAGCCGAGCTGCCTGTATCTACGGCCTGCATCTTGTCGTCAGCCTCGTCAGCCAGTGCGGCAAGGAACTGGCATGCCAAGAATAAGACACATGCCTGCTAAAGGACTGGCTGTCTCTGACACGTACTCACTTGAAGCTGCAGGTGCAAAGAGCAAACGACACGCAGCGAACACAGCAGTCATGAATGCTGTCTGTATATTGTGGGGAATACGAAACGAGCATCTCGGTGCGCCTGGCTGTTCTGCTGCACCCTGATGAGTGAGCTCGACTCCTTCGTGCAACAAGAGTACTGAAAAATTACTGAATAGTGGTGCACTGCACTGGTCGCAGCATTCACTCTGAGGTTTCGACGCGTGGACCTCCAAACATGGCAAAGCCATCGTAAGGTGGCGTCAACATCCCCAGCCCAGGTCTGCGGTTTTTACCACGGCACAATGTAAGTTCACGAACTCTACTTTCCAAGGGACGCTCCATCACAATCTGCCGTCATCGTCTTGATATACGACTCATACGACGCTAAAGCATGCCTCCATCGTGTAACGGATTGAACGTATCCCTTGATCCCAAACCTTTCCAGATGGGACGAAAGCTATGCGAAACAACGATGCAACCGTTTTCCAAAGCTGTAACACTTAGCAGGTGCGACAATGTTGTGAACACAGTGATGTGGCATACACGTTGGCATGTGAGCTCGTCGGCAACTTGTCACCAAAAACCACACACCGACTGCGGCAGGAGCACGACTTGGGGCCTGTATGCGAAGCGCTGTCGCAAGCGCAATATTTCAGGAACAGGGGCCTGGTGCACGGGCTTGGTAGGAAACGGCTCGTGCGAAAACCGTGGTACGTCACACAACGTCTAAAGTACCCCTAAGACTTGTCTGTACAGCAACAGCATAAACAGACTACCAAGCTTCGTATATGCTCAAGTGAGCACAATTTTACACTCGAAGCCTTTCGTGCAAAGAATCCACGTACGGGTGCGTCAGTCCATCCCACCCAGTGGTGTTACAGGCGCCACAATCTTCCTACTTAGAAGCTGCTTTGGAATTTTGGGAATAACAGAATCAATGGCGGCTCTGTGTTTATGTGCATTGACGGTAACATTGGTTGTAAACAGCATGAGCTGCTGTGTTGTGTGTCCTGAGTAGAGGCACCCCATTCCAAACCGAAACCTGGCTAGGCATTGTCAATTTCCAGTTACTGGACAGCCATTGCTGAGAATGCAACAAATTGCAAAACCATTTCTCGGTGCCCTTGAACGAGTGTTGCCGGGTATGTTCTACGAGCACGAGCCGTTAGCCATGGTTTTTGAATGGCTTTGTCGGCTTCAACGAGTTTCATGTTGCAGGGATGCAGTTTAGCACTCCCGAAGTGCCGCAAACAAGCGCAAAACAAGAGGCAACACCCAAAAAGCGCCCGATTCGTTCCGATTGAAGAGGGTTTTCCAGCATATTGGCATATTGGCAATGCTGACTGTAATGTTGACTTTATCAGCGTTGGCTGCCATTTTGCATGTATTTGATCATCTGCACGAAATGTTGCACCACCTGAACATGCAGACTTCGAACGACTCAGGCATCAAGCCCGGCACCCCTTATGTCACATTGGCAGCTAAGACTACCTGAGCGGTGCAAGATCGCGGCCATTGGAACACATCCGGCCCGTAGGTTTCGACAGCCAGTGGTAAGAGTCAGATGCCTGTTGATCGTCTTCACAAAATGCTTTATGACCTCACGTGCCTCCACCGGAGACAAGCGAACATCCTGCAAAACCCACCGCGTCAAGTCCTGGGCTTTAGGAGGGGTTATTCGGGTCCCCTTTCAAGTTCACGTTGTTGTTTGTAGCCGTGTTGGTGTGATTCGCTAATGTACCTGCAACAGTCTAAACACCAATCGTTGCGGACTGCCTTTGTTGACCTTCTGTTGTCCGTGCGCCTCTGCTCGCATGTCGCCGGGCCCGCATTTCATGCATGTCGGTTTTATACTCATAACATGAGTATTCGATGGCATCCGCACGGGCAGAGCAACCATCTCTGCCCGGTCCTTGCGGATCCGGCTTCAGGTTGGAAAGCTTGCCCTTGGATTCGGCAATGTCCTGTGCCATAATCCACTCTTCCTGCAGAAGCAGAGGGACTCGCCCCTTTTCTCAGTGGGATCGGACGTGTCGAAGTCTCCTTGACGCCCCCCAAGCGAAGTGTCCGGATATTCCCATGCCGTACCACGTCTCCGAAAGTCTTTCCTCTGTGAATTCCGAACACGAAATCAGCGTCCAATCCTTCAAGACGTGGCTCCAAGACCTCATGATCGGTGAGTTCTTCATCTTCGTCGTCAAAGTCTCGGGCTATGGAATCGAGGAGAGCCTGCAAGACGGCTTGGATCATGTTTCCTCAACGAAGCTTCCGTACAGTTAGTGCCAAAGCTCTCGACGCTAGATCCCGTGTAGAGAAGGAAGTCTGGACAGCTGCATTTCTCGAATCAAGAAGAGACTGAAAAGATCACACTCCGACCTCTTTAAGCTTGTTCCTTCGGTCCTTTACCGCTAGACCGTTGGGTCTTGGCTGGTAGCCGCGAGCATGTTTACCCACGAAAGCTGTAGCTTATGCCAGGCAAGCCTGAGTCACGAAGGCAATTTGTTTTGGCCTCCGGATCAAAATTCGGGGCAGTAGGACATGCCTCCATAACATCCAGCTCTGTGCTTTCTTTCGGCAATCGTGCTTTCAAGCGATCAGGCCAGACATGCCGTGACATCGTCATCAACCTGCACCAGCTCCTCCTCGTGCTCGGGATCCCCAATCGAGTTCACCATAAGTCCAAAAGACTTCACCTTGTCTGCCAACTAAGCTGAGCTCCACTTGAACGGTGACGACCTATCTAATCCACACCTGTTCGGAAAATGTCTCCCCGGATGGTATTTGTGATATCTCCAAGGGAGCTCGTTGAGCTTCCGATGCCAACTTTATTGCCTATCCTGCCTGGCAAGACATGACCCCGCCCACACCGGAGCCCTCTTTGTAGAGCTCCTACGTTTCTTGGGCCTGCAAAGGATGCCTTCTCGATCCCGTTTGAACACCGCGTGCCATACTACGTGTTGTGCTACGATCTAAGCGTCGCCTCTGAGTGACTCCAGAAGCTGTGTCCCGAAAGAATATTTGTCGTCGGCCTTTGTTGCGTAGAACTTCGCCATCGCACGACACTCACATTCACAGTAGTCCTGAGCAGAACCACTATGAAGGAGGAATGCGGGTTCAGCAAGCTCGGATTCTTCTTGAGATTTGGGGTTGAATCTCAATCCCGCTCTAGCGGCCATGGCGGCAGGGACCGCGACAAACTACGCAGTTGAAGAGCACAGGCCGGATTCGGGCACTGGCTCCTCTACTAGTGTGAAAACCGATCGTTTTCCCATTCTAGAAGGGATCCCTGCGGCAAGTCACACGACACCGGACACCTGCATAACTGGTCTGTTGCGACTAGGCTGTATACAACAGCAGCTTATCAACAGATTCCCAGGCGTCGTACACGCTGTAAATTGAATGCACTTTCACAACCCGAATCCCTCGAAACGAGAAGCACTGCCAAGAGAGCGACTTTCCTGGAAGACTCGGAAAACTCCAGGAATGTGGCGACAACACAACGGCAATCAAGAAAAAACCGTGCAAAACTCCGCTGCCGCGACCGCCTCGTGTTCACAGCACGTGGCCCCATCCTTGCAAGACTGGTACAATGCTGTTTGGGGAGTTGATGAGTTGATATATAATACGGCTCAACAAGTAATAGTCTGCATGATTTTGCATGAACAGACTATGGATGAAAACTGCGAAGTGGTACACGTTTTACACCTTTCTTCGGCACGCCTCATCTGTCATCCGTGAGCTTGTTTGCAACTGGCTCCCGAAAAGAGCAACATGCAGTGGCAGAAGCACGGCTTTGGGAGGTGGAAACACGAACATCCCCATTATCTGCAGCACTGTGGCAGGAGCTCGAAAGGGAAGTCGAGCTGCATTCACAAAAACGAATGGAACTTCGGATAATTCGAGACTGCGGCTGGAACGCAAATTGGGACAAAAGCTGCAGCGCCTCGCAGGGACGGAACCCTCATCCTTTAACTGCGCTTTCTGGCTGGGACTGATTGAGGAGGGTGTGAAAGCAGCCTTACACATGTTAATGAAAACCCGCATGCACAACTTTGCAAGCACCAACTCGAGATATTTCGTATGTCCAACAGTACGTCCACACAGACTCAAGTCATAATGATAATGATAATGATAATAAAAAATTAGACTGATAATAATAATAAGAAGAACGACAATACGAATATATTATCTACACATACGGAGGTTTATGTAGATGTTCTCCAACCATCTCGTGTGGAAAAGATTAGCAAATCATTTAGCCGTATTCGATACCTAGGCGAAATCGTAACTTCAAATACGTATACATATTATGAAGATCCAGGCTCCATGTCGTATCATATGTGAACCCTTATTCACAGCATTCTGCCATCCATTGAAGGATCCATAGACATTTTCTGGCACTGCTTGGTCAGTCTCGTGCATCCAGCAATGACAATGACATCCCAAGAATTGAGAGGGTTTGCCGAGCACGGCTTCGGGCCGCAAATCAAGCCTCTTACGTCAATTGAGTTATATTGGGTCTTGGCCTTGTAGCTTGGAAGGCGTGCAGCGCAGCGCTCGTCCGGAGTGAGGACGGGTGGGCGCATTTGCAAAGAGTCACTGACGCACCCTGAAGTTTGTGAAGGCGGCTGGTGTGTTTGAAAGTGCTGCATCGCTGTCTGCGCCGCACCCATCCAGGGATGCGCTCTGAGGACGCTCTGGCAGTGAGGAGATCGCAAGTGCGCCCGCTCCCGCCAAATCCTCGCAGCCAGAGTGCAAGCCTAAGGCGCTCCTGCAAGTCAAACGAACTTCATGTCCACTCGAAAACAGCACGGGGCGGATGAGACGTTTTTCGGAAAGCACAGCCAAAAAGAAGGGAAGTGCAAAGGAGAGGCGGACTCAGACAGGGGCACAAGACCATTTCACAAGGCGATCAGCTTGCAAAGCGCACACACACACACACACACATACACTCACATGCTGACGTGCTTCTGGAAGAGTGCGATTCCATGTCGAATATCAGGATGGAGCTTCAGCGAAGTGAGAAACATCACAACCTCCACGAGCTGTGCGTTCCGCGGCCATGCGCGTCCCGGCATCGATCTTGAACAGCTCAGCTCTGATCACTCACTCCAGCCCCCGAAAGCTGGTGCCTAGACATGGTGGGGTGGAATGTCTTTAAACGAGATGCTAGACTCTGAAACCTGTCGCCGGAGCCTTGGAGAGCTGGCAGCAGGCAAGCTCGCTAACCTCCGGCAGCTGTGCGAGTTTCTAAGACGGGTGCCGATGTGCAGATGATGACCATGTAAACTGGCTCTGTTCTCTGAGCTCATTTGGATCTCCCTATCTGCCCGGAGACACAAAACTGCTGATCAAAGCTGCAAGATGCCGTGTGGCAAATTACGCTCCGGCAACGGTGGCAACTCGCAGAATTCCTGCTCTGTCTCCTGAACGCAGCGCAGTCGTCGCGTCGCGGGACTGCCAGGAACAAACACAGCTTCGTATCTGCTGTCTCTCCCCGGACCAGTGCAGCGGCTTTCGAGCATGGCGGTGCATATGCCTATGTTTGCATGAAACGCCTGTCCTCAAGTCTAGCTTCCGCCTTTCCCCCGGCCGATAGGACTCGGATGCGCAGCAGCGCCTCATGCGCCTAGTATCGGAGAAACCGAAGGCAGTGGCTTCTGGGCTTTCTGGCAGGCTGTCCTTGCATTCCCACATCGGAGGCTAGGGTCTGAGCAGCAAAAGGTTTTCGGACTTTAAGGTTTGCTTCCTCTTGGGGTGCAGAGTTTTCGACAAGCTCATGCCGTGTTGGCTCGGGATTCCTGGAAAAGGTGACATGCTTCGTTGGCTCATGGGCATCACAGCTATGTGGCCAGCGAATGTAAGCTGATAGTCGCAGACACCAGCTCCATCTCCCGAAATTACAGGGCTTCGGATGCGGGAGCCCGCTGCATCCCCAAGATTGCTGGCACCAGGAGGGAGACTGACACAATCTCCACTTGCAACTTGCCAGCCGGGGGTCCTTAGGCAGCGGCTGCAGCTGTGTCGCAGGCGAGTTCTGCAGCAGCCTGGTGGCTTGACTTGTTTGCAGATGGCAGCTGTATGGCGCCGACACTGCCGTACCCATCCGGCGGATGTGTTGCTCCGAACTAGTCTGCATTTGCGTTGTGGCCCATAAATTTCGGAAAGGCGTGGATAAAAAATTATCGCTTCACGTCTGTGCCAGTGTCAGATTCATACGCCATTTGCATTTGCACTCGATGGCCTCATTGCGGTTTGCCTGAATCTAGTGCGCGTAACTTAAAGGCACAGGGTGACAAGATCAGATTCGTGGCCGAGGACAGCTTACACGCGAGAGCTTTGTTTGTTCTCGCAGCCGGCAAAGCGATCACGAGTGCTAGGCACGGCATCTACACGATGCTCTTCGTGCACGGGCGAAGACACCGGCTTTTCGACAGAACCACCCCCGGGACCTCCTCATCTGCAGAGCTAAATGCCAAACCCGAGACCACGATCTTGGACTCCTTGATTGACTGGGAAGGTGATGCTTTTTGGCTTGTTGTCAAAACGGCGCTGAAGCAAGAACGAGTGGGCGGGTGGGGGGACACGAGGCAAGAAGTGCAAACCAAGCCGGTGCGCTCGGCAGGCTTGTTCCACTGGGACGTTCAACCTCCTGCCACGAAACAAGAGGCCTCTGCTAACCGGCCTTAGGAGCCGAAACGACTAACCTTCGAGGAGAGCACGCGGGTTGCAGGCCTCAGCTTGAGCTGCTGCCTGCGGCATTCCTTCGCACGCGGCACGGCAAGCATGATGCCACAGGTCGGAGGTGGTGTGTTTGCGCGGCCCTGCTCGACTGTCGGCAGTCTGCTGCATGCCTTGACGGCCTTAGCGAGGACCCCGAATGTCAGAAGTGGAACAAAGCCGCAGCCAGGACTTTGGCACCACAGGGGGAATCGAGCCGGAGAGACTGCGCTACGGCCGCCACGGTCGACGTAGTGGGCGCTGCGAACCGTCCAAAGCGATTCAAGCCTTTGCACTGCAACCGCCTCCTCCCGAGGTCCTAGGCATCTCACAGGAAACCTACGCAGGGACTTGTAAGGCACCGCAAACCTGAAACACCAGGGTCAAGGACTCAAGGCTATGGCCACGGCCCAGCTCCATGTCATGGCGTGTCGGTGTCTGTCAGCGGCACAGCGTTCTCAATGTGCTTCAGGCGTCTTTCCATGGCTCTGTATTCGGGATCCGAACAATCCTTTCGCTTGTACTTGTGGGACATTGCAGAGTTTCAGGCTCAGCCGTTGATACCCGAGCTTAGAGCCACACCGATCAGTTCGCGGCCCGTGCCTGTGGCCATGTAAAGTGCAACGACTTTGGCCACAAGGCCAAGGTGTCCTAAGGTCCAAGTGGCCCTGGTCCTAGGCAGGGGCAAGTTGACAAGTGGGCAACGGTAGATTTCTTCGGCGCGGCGGCGCGAGCCGTGGAGCTCTGCCAGCAGCGGACAAATGTGGCATGCTTTGGGAAAAAGCGACTCTAGTCCATGCTGCTGAACCCATTTGGTGCCTTGAGGTGCCGGTGGGATGAGGGAGCTCACTCACCCTTCGAACCTGAAAAAAGCAGCGAGCACTGATGACGGAGAGACGCTCCCAGGCGATTCCAAGTCCTCGCGCTGCAGCCCATCCAGATGTCCTAGCCTTGCCAGGAAAGCCACTGGGAAACGTAAGGCACCCCAAGCTGAAAAAGCAGGGTCAAGGCTGTGACACGGCTCAGCTCCGTGTCATGCGTGGCGGCGTCTGTCAGTGGCACCTCGTTCTCAATGTGCTTCAGACGTCTTTCCGTGGCTCTGCATTCGGGATCCGCATAATCCTTTCACTCGTGGAACATTGCAGAGCTTCAGAAGCCTTGATACCCGAGCTTAGAATCGCACGCCTAGGCAGGGCCAATGGAAGATTTTTTTCACGGAGAGCCCTGGAGCTCTGCCAGTGGCTCGACAACGGTCCGCGCCCATACCCCATCACTTCCTCTCTAAGTCCGACACTTTACATCGCTAATACTGGATACTGAATATTGCAAACACTCAGGAAGCTGGGAGGGGCGGAGGGAGCGGGGTTGACGTCCCTGCATTTTCAGGAAAGGGACGGAAAGGCGGGCTCAGTCAGTCAGTCAGTCATGCCACACGCATGCTGGTGCCCCGAATTCTCATGGACGGATGGACAGGTTACGGCAGCTTCTCAACACGGCTCAACACCATGGGTTTTGTGTTGGAGCTTCGGTTCTGAACAGGATTCAAGCTTCAGGGTTGACACTGCATCAAAACTCGGCGCTCCGGTTCACGGCAGGAGACGGCGCCCAGCGTGGGGGGGTGCCCGTGCAAGCGTGTCCATAAGTATGCCGTGCTTCTGCGGCTGATAGCAGCTGCTTTGACGCTGTGGTTCACACAAGATCGAGCATGGCCTCTTGAGTATGCCGGGTGTGTCGATGCAAGACCACACAATGTCGGAAATTCCGGCAGAGATTCCTCGAAGTAGCACCCTTGAGTTTCAGGAGTTGGCTTGACACCTCCAGCCTGTTTAAGGCTGTTAGGACAAGCCTGAATTGGAAGATTGCGATGGCTCGAGATATCAGTCGCTGTACCTCTGCATCAAGTCGTCTTCGGAGCCACAATTGCAAAACACAGCACCAGATCACAACGGATCTCGTGCAGGACTGCCTGTTCTGGACCATCCTGGTCCGTCTTGCGTCAGCTCGCGTTCCGACAGTACGGACGAAGACAAGCCTGCTCTCACCCTGGATGCTCCGATGCAATGCACAAGCGGCAAGAAGCAGCTGTTGAACTCGCCGGATCCAAACAAAGCTTGTCAGCAAAACGCAGAGCAGAACCTCCAGACTACTCAACAGGTGATCGCCGGGGCGGAGGTCAGCAAGAGCTCCGCTGTGTGCAAGCACCGCATGGGAGACGTATGCGTGGGTGGCAGACTCGTCTTGGACTCACTCTCGCCACTGCTAGCCTATGACCTTCACAAGTCATCTAGCTCTAGCATGAAAGCTTGCAATGCTTGGAAATTACGTGGCTGAGTGCACAAAAGGGACCTTCAAGGGTCTCCGAAAAGCCTGCAGAAGCCTCCAGCGGCTTTCAGCACCCTCCAGAAGCCTCCGAGCAGGCTTGCACGGGGTGACCGGTTGGGTGTTTCTCTACCTCACTCCCTCAAGCCATCCCTTTAAGCTCTGAAATGAGGATTGTTTCTGTACCCACAGAGCCCGGAACGAACCCCCTCCCCGGTATCCAGCGGTGCTAACAGCCACTGGACTTCGTCAAGAGACGTCGGATTTCAGCATTCCTTGCTGCACACCGTCGCCCTCCGGTTCACGCCAGGAGACGGCGCCCAGCGCGGGGGGTGCCCGTGCAAGCGTGTCCATAAGTATGCCATGCTTCTGCGACTGATAGCAGCTGCTTTGAGCTGCGGTTCACACAAGATCGAGCATGGCCTCTTGAGTATGCCGGGTGTGTCGATGCAAGACCACACAATGTCGGAAATTCCGGCAGAGATTCCTTGAAGTAGCACCCTTGAGTTTCAGGAGTTGGCTTGACACCTCCAGCCTGTTTAAGGCTGTTAGGACAAGCCTGAATTGGAAGATTGCGATGGCTCGAGATATCAGTCGCTGTACCTCTGCATCAAGTCGTCTTCGGAGCCACAATTGCAAAACACAGCACCAGATCACAACGGATCTCGTGCAGGACTGCCTGTTCTGGACCATCCTGGTCCGTCTTGCGTCAGCTCGCGTTCCGACAGTACGGACGAAGACAAGCCTGCTCTCACCCTGGATGCTCCGATGCAATGCACAAGCGGCAAGAAGCAGCTGTTGAACTCGCCGGATCCAAACACAGCTTGTCAGCAAAACGCAGAGCAGAACCTCCAGACTACTCAACAGGTGATCGCCTGGGCGGAGGTCAGCAAGAGCTCCGCTGTGTGCAAGCACCGCATGGGAGACGCACGCGCGGGTGGCAGACTCGTCTTGGACTCACTCTCGCCACTGCTAGCCCTTGACCTTCACAAGTCAGCTAGCACTCCATGCATCCCAGCTCTAACATGAGAGCTTGCAATGCTTAGAAATTACCGGGAGTGGCTGAGTGAAGCCCAAGCAGAGAGCTTGCGGAACCGTAACACGCAGTTTTCAAGACAGCCAGATGCTGGTGACAGACAATACCGACTAACTGGCAGCACCCTTCCCCACGCAAATTTCCTCTGATCGGCGCTTGAAGCACTGCTTCCAGCCCAGACTAGGTCCTGCGACCGGCTGTCTGCCCAGCTGACGGTATCAAGGAACATCCAGAACCTGCATGGGCGGCATTGGCTGCACAAGCTGGAAGACCTCTTCGCAGGCGGTGCACGCTCCGACGCATGCTATGCTATGCGGGCGTGGGCTGCAGTCATGAGCGCGACGTGCATCTCTCGCTCAGCTTGGGACGGGCACGTGTGCGAACCAGAGCAACGTCGGGCTGCAGCTCTAGACTGCAGCCGGCAGCGGTGCTAAACAGAGGCATCTCTTACTACAACTCATTCGCAGCTCGGCATGACACAGAGTTTTCGGAGCCCAGCACTCGAGTCGAAACCAGGAAAGCAGAAAACGAGACCAGATCAGATGCACTGCGGCTGCCTCACTGTTCGAGCCTCCGTGGGAAGACCGTGGAGATGCGTGAGCCTCGGCGTGAGTCTGCGAAGATCTGCCCGCCGCGTTCCGGATGTCACGGATGGACGGGCGTGGCCTTCCGCGGCAACGCTGTGAAGCCAGTCACATTGGCGGTCGCACGTCGGTCATAAACCTAGGAAAGAACCGCTATGAACGTCCAGAAAGAATTCCCGCAGGCCTGCAGAAGCCTTCGGGCCCTTTCAGGCTCTCAGGGGCCTCCAGAAGCCTCCGAAGGGGCGAGCCTCCAGCCTCTGTCCAGTGGCTCTGAAAGCGGCGAGTTGAGGGGTTCTCCACCTCCCTCCGCCTGCCAGCTTCATACTTCAATATCCCCGCCCAAGCCGTGGCATCCGTGCCACGTGCACTTAATTCGGCGTGGTCAAGGGAACGTCGGCTGTAGGCAAAGACTTTACACCCCCAAGCTTCTCACCGCAAGCAGCCAGCACACAGCTCCCTGTCTCTGTCTGGAGCCTCTGGAATCTGGGCAAGGAGCATTTCCACAGCTTCCCTCGTGTCACGTAATCTCTGCTCCTGAGAACGGGCTGAACAGAACCGGGAAGGACCGGGTTGGAGTTGGTGCGAAGCAAAGCAACGTCGGACGTTTTCCCATGCCTTGCGAAGCGATCCGTACACGAAACTACTTCGATCTTGCAGTCGGTTGCCTTAGAGAGCAATGTGAGCTACGTCTGAGAACGTCACTTTGCAGTCTTGCTTTACGTTGTCAAGGTGGGGCCGGTCTCGTCCGGCTCTGGGCTGCAGAGATCCTCCCCCCGAGACAGAGAAGCATGTAGTACCATGTTTTTTTTTTTTTTTCATTCTCTGCGGTTGAGTCGGTAAACGACGCTCGCCTAGCAAGGTGAATTCAAACTGCATTTAATTGAAAGTGGGGTGGCGCAGAAATTTATTGACATAGTATGCGCTCACCGGACAGGGGTGGGATGTAACCAGCAAACGGAAAAGCTGTCCCAACCCCACAACAAAATCAAAGATGGCGCATGGAAGAATGCCTGAGAATGCACGGCAAACACAGGATGCTTTGTATTCCGTAAACGGCGATCAAAGCATCAGACAACGTACGATCCACATATCGGACCCAAGACGTGCAGGATCTTCCTCATGGGTATCAGCTGAGGCCATTCCTACACGGTTACAATACCCAGGATGTCTAACACCTTCATCGAGATGATATCGGGACATCAAACTCAACCATAGCATGAAGGCCATAGGACCTCCACACGCAAATCTAAAGCGCTCCAGCATCACTCACTTACATGATCAGGAACTGCTAAGCCAGGATAGCGGAGTCAGCGTCATTAGATCGAAGGCCTGACGAGCCTCTGTTCTGCTTGATGGCGCACTGCTGGAAAGCCGACGTCTTCATGCAGCCAGCCGCAAATTCCTGACGAGCCTCTGCTCTGCTTGATGCCTCTCAGCTGAAAAGCCGGCGTCTTCTTGATGGCAGCCATCACGGTGAAGTGTGCGAGCATTGTCCTCCAAACCATCTCCACACATATGTTCAACATGGCCACCTTGCGCAGCATGTCCTTCGAGCCCATAAACACCATCACATCGGGTGAAGTGCATGAGCTGCCAGGTTGCCGCTTGGTGGTGCAAACGCCCTCGCCTGACGAGCCTCTGCTCTGCTTGATGCCGTGCGGCCTGAAAGCCAGCGACTTCTTGAAGCCAGTCGCAGACTCCTTTATGGTGAGTGGTGCGAGCGAGTCCTCCCAGCCCATGTTCAATATGGCCACTCTGCACAGCATGTCCTTCGAACCCGTAAACACCATCGCAACAGGTGAAGGGCATGAGCTGCTAGGTTGCCGCTTGGTGATCCATTCTCCCTCGCATGACGAGCCTCTGTTCTGCTTGATGCCGCGCAGCTGAAAAGCCGGCCTCTTTTTGAAGCCAGTTGCAAACTCATCTGCTGTGTGGTCTGCGAGCATGTCCTCCGAACGAATGCTCAACAAAGTCACCTTACACAGTGTGTCCTTTGCGTCCATGATCGCCATCATGCCGGGTGAATGCAAGACCTGAATGCCCCAGCTTGTGCATGGCACACTTGCCGCTATGCACGGCTTGCCCGTAGCCGGCAGACGCACCCATGGCGGGTGCTGGGGCCTACAATATTCCTGCCCTGCGCAGGCGATTTGGGCCCTTGTAGTACCATGAATGGACATCTCCTATGGATCCGCATACCGTGCCTCCGAATTCAACATGTTTGACCACGATTTAGCGCAACGGTTGCTGGTGAGCGGCACGGTGATCCGGAAAGGACACCAGCTGCCTGTTGGGTGCCAGAAAAATCTGTGGATTGCAACCTTACGAGCAGGCTGGTTGCAACGTGCCCTTCTTTCAGATCACACGCGTCACACGAGCATGTACCAGCCGATGGGCTTCGCACCTCCAGTCGTAGCACCTGTGGAGGGCGTGCAAGACTTGGTGCAGGCCGCCAATGGACGGACAAACGCCCGAGGTTGGATGCTGCTTTGCCTCATGCCGCGGCGCGACATGACTTGGTCACACTGGCATTGACATGCTCAGCATGTCTACACAGCCCGAACAACCGACCCGAGCTTCAAAATTCTGGAACCTTCATGAACCTTCAACCGAAATGTGGACCTGTGACAGCTGGTGGAAGAAGTGCCCTAGGCCAACCTTGTGCCCGGCTTTCTTGTCGGGATGCAGTTTGTCGACAAGACAGCAAGCAAAGCAGCTAAGCTAAAGAGGCTATTTGTGGCCTTTTCCCGGCCGATTCTTGGATGACCAGACGTGGCCAGCAAGAAAGATATGTCTGGCCATGGGCGTTGTTCAGCCTTGGGCAAGAGATCACGTTGATTGACTATGCTCAGCCGTGCGCTTTGTGCCCGGGACTGGAACCTGGAATATCCTCCTCCGCCCGATGCCTTCGAATATTCATTCGACCCACAGCCCTTGAGACATCTCAAGCAATGAGTGGATGCATTTTCGGGCTCACACTGAACTGCAGGATGCGTCAAGCGCCGGATATGGAAGATCACGCCGAACAGGAGCCTTACGTTTATGCAGGCCCTTCCCTATGCCAAATTGCTCAGGACTTGGCGTGGGAAGTGTCGCCATTGCAAACCTCAAAATGTCACTTGCCCTCGGGCCATATCGCCAGATGGTGAAAGCCTCCCCAGCTTGCTGGTTGCCACGTGATGACTGTGGTTCTTCAGAACAAGCTTCAGCAACGGCACAAGGGACGGAACAAACTCGACTGCAGCGGCCTTACTGTACCTTACACACAAAAGCAACAACCCAATAGCCGACCGGACTGGGCATCCACCAGTTTGGTGAGGTCGGGGGCTTAAGTTTAGAACTGACAATTTTGCGGGCGCCGTCAACCATGCGGCACTACACATCGAAACTGCCGGATTCTGAACGATTGCTAAGGTCGGGCACGACACTCAGGGCGAAGTGTGCCAACCGCAAACCCGAAGAAGTAGAAGGTCACCATGGTCTAGTTTCGCGACAATGCCCAAACCCCAGCACAAACAGACACCCGATCCATAAACGAAAAGCACACACACACACATACTCCGGCCGAATGCTCCCCTTGGTAGAGTCCATGCCGTCAGGAAACTCGACCGGTGGCAATGCCGGAGCGGCTGGATAAAGGCCGTCAATGCCGAACCACTGCTCACACAGTTCTTCTCATGTCGCAACAAACCGTCCTGCCCGTGCTAGCAGGCTGTGGAACTTGCCGGAAAGCCTAGCTCGCCTCCTCGTTGCCGTTGTTGGTGTTTCTGAGCAAGCTCATGGGACTTAACAAACCCAACTACAGTGACGCCACTGTACCCTGCACACAACACCAATAACCCAATAGCCGACCGAACTGGGCATCCGCCAGTGTGGAGAGGTCGGGAGCTTACGGTTGGAGAGAGCAATTTACAGGCTTGAGGCTTGCTTCTGGTAAAGCCGTCACATTTTAAGCAGCTGCCAGCACCTCCTGGCATCTGCACTGCACGATTCTTTTGTCTTTGGGGAGAACCGTGCCCATGGCAAACCAGAAGAAGTCCACCTTTTCCTGTGCCGATGGTAACATGCACGCTGTATTGGTGGCGATGCTGTAAATGGCCCAAGGCCCTGCTTGGGCTTGAAACAAAGCCTCCCTCATGCATGACCAACTGAGCGACTGTGACCATACCAGCTTGGGCAGATTGGGGTCTTGATTTTTGAGCTGAGAGTTCACATTGGTGAAGGCCCTGGCCGCGAGCCACTACAGGAGGGGGAATGCCCCGTAGCGGAGTGTGCACCCAGTCGCCTTTACAGCACAAGGCCACCGGCTGGCAATTATTCTGCTCAAGGCGATGCAGAAGAAGGCCATGGTCATGGGCTCTTCCTTCAAGTTGGGAAAGCTGCGGGTCGCTAGCGTGTTCAATTGTGCTGCCGGCGGTGTATCACGACCTGGAGAGCGCCGGTCGCGAAGGCAAAACAAGCGGCGCGCGACGCTGGAGCGGTCCTTCGAAGCTACAAGAGCATCAATGCAGCTTCATCTCGCTACAGCACCACCGCTCGCACGTGTGGTGACCATCACCTCTCCTGTGAGCGCAGATGGCCTTTTCCGTATTCAAGAAGCGCAGCAGAGGCTACTTGGCGGCTACACCCAGCCTCCATGTTTGATGTGCACTGTCTGCAAGATAGGTTTTTGAACCCGAGGCACGGCGTCTGCGGCGAAGTGTTGCAAGTGCAAACCTCAAAATCTCATTTGGCCTGAGGCCATCGTCCCGGATGGCGAAAGCCTCGGCAGCTTGCTGGTTGCCGCAGGAGAGCTTTGGAGCTTCTGAACCAGCTCGGGCAATGGTGTAAGAGACGGAACAAAACCAACTACAGTGACGCCACTGTACCCTGCACACAACACCAATAACCCAATAGCCGACCGAACTGGGCATCCGCCAGTGTGGAGAGGTCGGGAGCTTACGGTTGGAGAGAGCAATTTACAGGCTTGAGGCTTGCTTCTGGTAAAGCCGTCACATTTTAAGCAGCTGCCAGCACCTCCTGGCATCTGCACTGCACCATTCTTTTGTCTTTGGGGAGAACCGTGCCCATGGCAAACCAGAAGAAGTCCACTTTTTCCTGTGCCGATGGTAACATGCACGCTGTATTGGTGGCGATGCTGTAAATGGCCCAAGGCCCTGCTTGGGCTTGAAACAAAGCCTCCCTCATGCATGACCAACTGAGCGACTGTGACCATACCAGCTTGGGCAGATTGGGGTCTTGATTTTTGAGCTGAGAGTTCACATTGGTGAAGGCCCTGGCCACGAGCCACTACAGGAGGGGGAATGCCCCGTAGCGGAGTGTGCACCCAGTCGCCTTTACAGCACAAGGCCACCGGCTGGCAATTATTCTGCTCAAGGCGATGCAGAAGAAGGCCATGGTCATGGGCTCTTCCTTCAAGTTGGGAAAGCTGCGGGTCGCTAGCGTGTTCAATTGTGCTGCCGGCGGTGTATCACGACCTGGAGAGCGCCGGTCACGAAGGCAAAACAAGCGGCGCGCGACGCTGGAGCGGTCCTTCGAAGCTACAAGAGCATCAATGCAGCTTCATCTCGCTACAGCACCACCGCTCGCACGTGTGGTGACCATCACCTCTCCTGTGAGCGCAGATGGCCTTTTCCGTATTCAAGAAGCGCAGCAGAGGCTACTTGGCGGCTACACCCAGCCGACCAGCCAGCCTTCATGTTTGATGTGCACTGTCTGCAAGATAGGTTTTTGAACCCGAGGCACGGTGTCTGCGGCGAAGTGTTGCAAGTGCAAACCTCAAAATCTCATTTGGCCTGAGGCCATCGTCCCGGATGGCGAAAGCCTCGGCAGCTTGCTGGTTGCCGCAGGAGAGCTTTGGAGCTTCTGAACCACCTCGGGCAATGGTGTAAGAGACGGAACAAAACCAACTACAGTGACGCCACTGTACCCTGCACACAACACCAATAACCCAATAGCCGACCGAACTGGGCATCCGCCAGTGTGGAGAGGTCGGGAGCTTACGGTTGGAGAGAGCAATTTACAGGCTTGAGGCTTGCTTCTGGTAAAGCCGTCACATTTTAAGCAGCTGCCAGCACCTCCTGGCATCTGCACTGCACGATTCTTTTGTCTTTGGGGAGAACCGTGCCCATGGCAAACCAGAAGAAGTCCACCTTTTCCTGTGCCGATGGTAACATGCACGCTGTATTGGTGGCGATGCTGTAAATGGCCCAAGGCCCTGCTTGGGCTTGAAACAAAGCCTCCCTCATGCATGACCAACTGAGCGACTGTGACCATACCAGCTTGGGCAGATTGGGGTCTTGATTTTTGAGCTGAGAGTTCACAGGCTTGAGTCACGGCTTGAGGCTTACCTGATTGGTGAAGGTCCAGCATCTGCAGAAGCTGCCGCAGGAAACTGCCGGCCCTGGCCGCAAGCCACTACGGGAGCCCGTGGTCTAGTTTCGAGATAACGCCCAAACCCCCACAAACAGGCACCCGACCCATAATCGAAAAAACACACACACCCCGACCAAGTGTTTCCTCTGCCCACGGTAGAGTCCACGCCGTCGGGAAAATCGACTGGCAGCACCACTGCAGTGGATCAAGACAATCTGTCCTGAACCATGGCATGAGACTCGGCTTCACAAAGGCTTCGGATTTGCCTGGAACGCCGCACTAGCTGCTCCTCGGCACCGGTCGTGGCACGACTTGTCGGGCGAAGTGTGGCAATGGCAAACCTCAAAATCTCAGTTGGTCTTTGGCCATTTTCCCAGATGGCGAAAGCCTCGCCAATTTTCTGGTAGCCTTTGCAGGAGTTCGGTGCTTCTGAATCAGCTTGTGCAACAGCACACGGAATGGCACAAACTCCGCCTCAGCCGTACTGTCCGCAGTCCACGAACAAATAACCGACCGAAGTGGGCATCCACCAGTGTGGTGAGGTGGGGCGCTTATGTTTGGAACTGTTACAGGCGCCCTGCCATCGTCGCCTGTCCGACAGAAATCACTTCATTTGAGCGGTGACCAGCTTCTCGGGAAATCCTGTTCGCACTTCGCACGGTCAGGGCGGTCTTGTCCGGATGCAGTTAGCCAACAAAGCAGCTAAGCTAAAGAGGCTAGCTAGTAACAGCTTTTGTCCGCCAAGTCTTGCACGGCCGGTGTCGACTTTCAGCACTTGGGCACGAGACCATGTTCAAAAATCGGATCGGCTTTCAGGACGGCGACACGCTTGCCAGCGGCTTCTGCAAGGCCACCTGGGCGCTTACACCCGGCCAACCAGCCAGCCAGCTAGCCTTCACGTTTGATGTGAACTCTCTGCGCGAGTGGTTGGCCAAACTGGCCGCACGGCATTCGCGGCGAGGTGTGGCAGTTGCAAACCTCAAAATCTCGTTTAGCCTGGTGCCATCGTCCCGGATGGCGAAAGCCTCGCCAGCTTGCTGGTTGCCGCAGGAGAGCTTTGGTGCTTCTGAACCAGCTCGGGCAATGGTGTAAGAGACGGAACAAGCTCAACTACAGTGGCGCCACTGTGCCCTGCACACAGCACCAATAACCCAATAGCCGACTGAACTGGGCATCCACTTGTTGGTCGGGGGCTTAAGTTTGGAACTGACCATTTACCGGCGCCGTCAGCATTTAGCGCTATCGGCAATCTCGCGGCACGACTCTTCGGACGAAGTGTGGCAATGGCACACCTCCAAGTCTCAACTGGTCTCGGGCCAGGGTCACAGAATCTCCCCTGAGTAAGAAGGGGAAGAGGAAAATGCAATCTACAATTTCCTCTCCCCCGCGGACATGCAGGCCGTACCTGTTGGATGCCACATTTGGACGCGTATTCTACAACTACCGTGTTCTTGCCAAGGCTTGCACACCCCGGGCTAGCTGCTGCTGGACACCGGAACCGGCAATTGCTGGAAGGCGTGTCCTTCATCTATGTGCCTCCGGCCCATCCCTTTACCAAGCCCTGCCGGGGGATATTCCAGATGGCCAAAGCCTCGCCAGCTTTCCTGTAGCCTTAGGAATTCGGTGCTTCTGAATCAGCTGGTGCAACAGCACACGGAATGGCACAAACTCCTTACCGTCCGCGGTCCACAGAACATGAACAAATGAACGACGGAAGTGAGGTCGGGAGCTTAAGTTTGGAACCGCTACGGGCGCTGTCCAAGCAGCTGCAATCGACCCCTGTCCCCCAAAAGTTGAAGTTTTTGAGCGCTGGCCAGCTTCTCGGCGAATCCTGCGCGCTCTTCGCACGGTCAGGGCCGTCTTGTCCAGATGAAGTTAGCCAACAAAGTGGCTAAGCTAAAGGCGCTAGTAATAGCGTTTGTCGGCAAAGCTTTGCATGACCAATGTCGAATCGGAAGAGGTGTCTGGAACCCGGTGCGCAAGGTTCAGCACTTGGGCAAGAGACCACGTTGAGAAATCGGGTCAGCTTTCAGGACGGCGACATATTTGACAGTGCTGCTGCTGCTAGCTGCTAGTGGATTCTGAAAGGCCACTTGGCGAGCGTTGGCAACCTAACCAGCCAGCCAGCCTTCACGTTTGACGTGAACTCTCTGCGCGATTGGTTGGCCAAACTCGCGGCACGGCATTCGTGGCGAGGTGTGGTGGCCCGCTGCAAACCTCAAAATCTGGTGCCTTGGGCCATCGCCCCAGATGGCAAAAGGTTTGCCAGAACGCTGGTTGCCATTGTAGGAGTTTGTTGCTTCAGCAACGGTGTAAGGAACGGAACAAACTCGACTAAAGTGGCCCTACTGTCTGCAGTCCACGGAAGCATGGACAAACAACAGACCGAAGTGGGCATCCACCAGTGTGGTCAGGTCTTGGGCTTAAGTTTGGAACTGACAATTTACCGGCGCTGTCACGTTTGACACTGCGTATCAAAGCAGCTGGCAGCGGCCCCCTGATTCTACACGATTGCTGAGGTCTGACAGGACTCTTGAGGACAAGTGTTCCGACCACAAACTTGAAAATGGTCGCCGTTTCCTCGACCCATCGTAGAGCCCATGCCGCCGGGAAACTCGACTGGTACAAGTAGCAACGCTGCATTGGATCAAGACAATCTGTTCCGAACCATGGCATGAGCTTCACAAAGGCTGTGGATCTGCCTGGAAAGCCGCACTAGCTGCTCCTTGGCACTGGAGCCTTTTGGTGCCTCGGAACAAGCCTGGGAAACCACGCAATAAACAAGCTGAGTAACTGGCGCTGATTTAGATGCTGACATTGTGGATGACATTGATTTAAACGAGCGGCGGTCAGAAAAGGCACGTCCTGTGCCTCGAATCCGCCGTTTCCTAGAGCTGAAGACTCATTGAGAGGTGCCCACAGCTAGGGTTCGGACTTGTGCCGTTTGTGGAGCAGAATTAGATTTGGAATCTGCCGGCGTCAGGATATATCAAGATTGTTAAGGCCGATGCAAGCGTGGATATGGGATGTAGGAGGGATGGCAGGCAGGATTGCGAGAGCCACAATGCTCAGGATTTCAAGGTGTCACAGCTTCATGCTTCACGGTGGCGACGAAGCTTCCTGCTTATCCTGCTTGTTGTCTCAAGGCCTCTCTCTCTTAGCATGCCAGTCCAACAACTCCGGTTCGCGATGTAGAAGCGCTAGAGTCGCTCGAGATTTCGGCGCCGGTGCGACCTCAACCCATCAACAGCCTTGTCCTGAACCCGATATGGGTGCATCACAGAAACCTAGCCATAGCCGCAGCATTTACAGTAGCTTCTCAAGCAGACGGGCCCTCCCTCCCCTGAATGGGCCTGTGCTCTCTCTCTCTCGACAAGACAAGTAGACATTACCTTCAATGCCCAGCATGGCCTTCAGGCTACTCAGACCACAGGCCGCCGAGGACACCGCCGAGGCCAAAGTGTAGAGTCTAGAGGTTTCCTGACAGCTGGAATCGACTGCCAGGATCGAAGGCCACCAGAGCCAAACCCTTGCAGCACTACAGTTGAAGAGAGGCTGACGGAGCCTGCGAGCTCTCGTCTAGGCGTGGGATCCTTCCATTGCTTATGGAACGGAAAGTACGAAGCTGACCGACGGCTGCATGTCTCCCACGGCCGCTAAGGCACTAGGGCTTGGTCCTCGAGACTTGGCCGTGGCACGCTCTGTTCTTCACGACGTTCACGGCCCCTCAACTCTTCAACTGCCCTGCACAGCGCCGACAAAACCAAGGGCTGGCTCACCAACGGAAGATGATCGCCGGCCCACCTATGCTAACGCATACGTTTAATCTGAACTCGAACCTCAAACCTCAAGAATTGATGGCAATGCCTGCATTTGTCAACGACATGTAGTTGATAGCTATGCTTCCTCGCTGCAGTCGTGGAGGGTTAGACCTTGCCCCCGAAGAACACTCAACACGAGAGAAGCTTACGGCCGTGCGAATTTGCTCCGAGTCGGAAGCTGCACGAAGCATCAACTCTTTCCGTTGTTGAAATCCCTACACCTCCACCTCCACCGGCTCTGTCTATGCCAAGACGGGACATTTCGTGCCCGAGCAAGGGCACTTAATCGGTCAAGTTTCAGGGTCCCCAGGAAGCACCGAATTTGTCAGGACCCGGAGGCGCCGACATTCTTTGAGAGAGTGGCCACCCCAATGCGTCTTCTGAGACACCCAAATGCTTGTTTGCCTGCGCTGGCAGCAAACTGTGCTGAAAGTACAGCGAATGAACGGATCCCCATCTTATCGACACAGTGTCCTTATGGGTTGTGGAGGGGTCTCGGTACCTCCTTCGGCACCCGATGACGAAACGAGCTTCGATGAGCCCACCTGTGAGTGCCAGCACCGAAACGATGACTGATAGCATCGCCAGCCGCCTGGATCGTCAGGTTGGTAAATCAGTCTGCTCGATCGTTAACCAAACGCTACGGATCCTTCAAGCTTTCATCTCGGCTACCCCGACGGGGTGAACCTACATGCAGCACATCAGCTTTCAATTTTCCCATGCGGAATTAACGTTACTTTCAACCGACATCTCTGCCCTCTCTTCTCTTTACCACTGCCGGCACAGACGCCGGAGAAATTGAAACGTCAAATTCTGATGCCGCCTCGCCCAAGGCGTCCAACGGTCAGAATGCCAAACGGCATGGTAAACCGGCATGATCTGTCTGCGAGTGCCGGATCGCACCATGCGGGTCAGGCTGAAATCCTCCGGCTTTCGAGTTTACTCGCCTGCGGCTTGTGATCTTGCCGGGCCATGGAATGGTGCATGGCCCACGTCCATGGCCACATCAACATTCATGCAAGCTACGCCGACTCCGAGTGATGCCTGAAGTAGGTTGCTGAAAGCCTGAAGGATTCAAGCCTTTCACCTTCACCTGCCTTCCAAGCCTGCAGCTTAGCGCCTAAGGTTCAGACAGCTTCCAGCATGGCAAAAACGCCAAGAAGCGGCTGCTGGTCACTTGGCTTCTCGGCAATGTCCGGAAGCTACGAAGTTGCCTCGGTCAGCACGGAAGCGGAGGATTCGTGCGGCTTTGGCTCTGGGGCTGCGGGCTTCAGTGTTGAGATTCGAGATGTCTTGGGCACAGGCCCCTCCCAGAGCAGTGCTCCAGCTAGCCCACATAGCATCGCAAGATGGCACGATGTACGACCCTTTTTGAAGACTTCCGCAATTTGTTTGAAGTCTTGTTTCTCCGCAAGTGAAAGAAATCATGCAAGCTCAACACTTGCCGCTTTGTGCGCAGTGCTTGTGTTCTTCAGCGGAGCTGCATGTCTCTGCGACTCGCATCTTGCGCCAGGCGGTTCGGCAGCTCGGCAGGAACTGGCACGCCAAGAACAAGATATTCTCCTCAAGGTGGTGCGCTGCACTGCGGGTGTGTCGGAGCAAACGACAAGCAAATGCAACAGTCACGAATGCTGTCGGATAGAAGGGGAATACGAAAACAGCATCTCAGCGTGCCTCGGAGGCGCCGTCGACATCTGCGGCTAAGGTCACTCACTGTATCAAGGCTCTTGACAAAGGAGCTGGTGAGCCTGTAGATACCTAGCAACCCTACAAAGGGCGCGTGTGTCACAATCTGCCCTCATCGTCTCGCTACTGCAACACTTAGACGTTTCTGTAAGGCTTGCAGCAATGAATTCCGGGGCCGACCACAGCCCTTGATCCCAAACCTTCCAGATGCGACGAGGCAACGGGCAATAGCGAAGCATCCCTTGACCACAGCTGTACTCGTACAGACAAAGTCACACGTTCAAGTTATGTATATAATTTAATAAGGAACACTTACAAGGCCAGACAGTGTTGTGATTTCTGGAACAGAAGCGCTGATTTGAGAGGCTCTGCAGATTCATCAGCGTGTTGGGTGACACACATTTTAACACAGTGTCTTCGCATGCCTCATCCGTCACGGCTTATCGGTTCCCTAGGCATCAGACTGTGGTGATCGGCTGCGCAAATGCCCGCGCCTCCGTGCCCTGGGATCCTGCACAAAGCACGAAGGCTCGACAAGAATGTGCACGATGGGGCATGCAGGTCTACCAGCTTCGGTTCTGCAGCTGTGCGAAATGGAGCCTGCAGCATTTTCAGCTAGTCCTTCTTTGAGGCTGGAGATGAGCTTTGCTTCTGGCTTGTGGTCCGCTTCTTCGATCGCTCGTGGCTTTTGACCTCCATGCTTTGGACCTGCAAACTACGAGTGAAATGATTTTCTCATTCTGTGAAAACATGGGGAGCAATAACTGAGCACGGCACCTCAACTTTGGCATCAAAGGAAACTGCTCGCTTGCCAGAACCTGCTTCTCGCGGCACTGAAGGTGCTCAGATCGTGCACATAGCGGAACTCTCGTCAACTTCAGTCGCGCGCTGGACTTCCTGGACTCCTTGTCCTGCGGCTCGTCGGGAGAACGCCCCCGTGAGCTCCGAACGGCATCCGGCTTGGACCTGCTGAGAAATGATGTAAAGGTGGTGCGCACATCGAAGAAGCGGGCAACAGAAGCATCGTGAAGCATCGCATAACAGAAAGATCAAACACCTAAGACTGAAGTTGAGGAATGCCGCCTTTAGCCGGCGGGATTTGGACGTGTGAAAACTTCAAGTTTCTTACGGTGCGAAGCCGAATCGGTTTCACTCATCTCTCTGCATGCCACTGTCAAAAACGCGGGAACGATTTCTTACGCTGAAAAAGCAGATTGACTGCGAGACCTTGTGAGTGTAACCTGCCGCACTCATGCCGCTTACTCATTCAGTACCGGCTGGGAAGATCAAGCTCCTGCATGGTCTCTTCCATCACACTCACGTTCTCTTCTCCTCTTCTCCCTTCTTCGGGACCGCTCTTTCAGTTTCCAGGCCCATCTCGTCGTTCTTTCAGGCCCAGCTTGTCCTTTTCCCAGGCCCCTCGGGGCAGGCTCCAAGGAGAGATTCCGGAAATCTCGTAAGGTCGAATCTCCTAGAGGTAAAAGTTGAGGTTGTCTGACAGTCGTGTGCAGTAAAAGGTTGAGGTCAGCAGTCGAAACGTGAAACAAGGTTCTCACTGGCCTGCACCGTGAAATGGTGTGGCTGACCCGGAATTCAGGAATCTGAGCAGCTAAGGACATGACTGGCTTTGTCGAAGACTGTCACGAGGAGCTTCCTCCTTCACTCGCAGAATGCTCGATATCGACGAGGTGGATTCCTCGGCCGTGGTGCCTGGGCTTTCACATTGGCATGCGAGGGCTGGGGCCATCAAGAGGGCCGCAGGTGGTAAGGCTCCGGCTCTCCGTGGAGAGCCTATGTCTTTGTCCTTGCAGGCTGATCCCAAGGGCTGGGCCAAGAAGGGTTGTGGCTCGCAGCACATCCAGAGGAAGCAAAATGCATTCCCTTCCACCGCAGGTCTGAATCTGAACAGCTCTCACACACAAGGTTTACATAAGTCAAATGTGCTGTGGCCGACAGAAGTTTTGCGCCAACACACGACCGAGGGTTGGGAAGACAAACCCCTAAAGAGCCTCCGTCATTTCGCTTGCAGGCACCCCCGAACTCTTCGGAGCAAGTGGGGCGAGTGCCGCTAATTTTCCGTCCCCTCGGTCGCGATGAACTGATTTCTGGAATGCGCAGGTTAGGAGGGGACTGCGGGAGGCTTTGCCCTCAACAGCCCGACAGGAGCCTTCCTGCACTTCGGGGCCTGAGCACGCTCACTGCTTGTCCGTCGCCAATTTCTGCACGCTTGAACCGAGGAAGCAAGCGCCTCTTGCACGCCCAGCTTTCGGGCTTCGAAGGGTGAGACTTTGACTTGGAGGTGGAGCATCTACCTCTTGGCTCTTCCGCACGTGACAGTTGGTTCAGACATTGAGACCAAACTCTTGGATGCACATCTCCCAAGCTCTGTCGAGGAAATACTGCCACAGACACAACGCAAGTCTTCTTGGAGCAAGAACGCCGGAGCAGTCCTGTCTTGTCCGCCAAAAGCTCTGCCTGCATTCGCAGACCCTTTGCAGAGTGGTCCGACTCGTCGGAGGACATCCTCTGCTTGTGGATTAAACACGGATGCCATGCAGACGGTTAAAGGGCCAAAACAAGCCACCCACAAAAAAACCGACAATTGCTATTTAGCTTGGCATCTGTTTTGAAGCTGCCACATGTTCTTGTGGAGTCTTCGGCAGCTGCGTGAAGCACAGGGATGCCTGCTGCAGGGCGCCCCCATGACGTGTGCATGTGTGCGGACCGGATGCGCTCAGATCAATGCTGTGGGCATGTTCAGCAGACTGGCCATGGCTTCAAAGTGACATTCAAGACATTCATTTTCCTATGGCGTTATGCAGTCTCGTCTCAAGTATGAAGCCGCGCTGCCTTGTCAACTTTGCCAGGCCGGGAAAGTGCAGACCAATCTTCGGCAGAGAAGTCGGCACCCGTGTCGTCGGTACTGCTGGAGACGTTCATGGGCGGCTTAACCTGTGCATAACAGGGCAGGGCCCAGCACAACACAGCATCGAGCTTATTAGTTTTGGAGAACCCTGCCAGACCGAATCAAACGTCCTGTACAATGCAACAACCTCATCCTTCCACAAAGTACAAATGTTACTTCTGCAAGCAGTGCAAAAAGCATGTCATGTGTTGCTGCATTTGGCAAAGGTAAAACCTTATTAGGGACAGCCGTAAGATGCCATCTAAAACCTACCAGTCTCACGACACGAGCGTTTCTCCTCGCCTCTCGTTCGCGTCGCCGCGAAGGTCTTCGTCGGGACGAACCCCTGCGAGCCTAGCAAAATTCACATGATCTTGCCGAACCCTGGTTTGCCACAAAAGCTCCCCCATCGTGAACATACGCGGGTACTGCGATTTGTCATGTGCACTCTAGGCAGATGAAGCAGGAAAGACAGTGCATACGGCTCCTCTGGGCTCTCGCTGCGCTGGGGCCGTTGGGGCGGCGTGGCTGTTTCCTGGAGACGTCGATCGCGCCAAACGGCCACCATGCCCCTGGGCAACCCCGTGTCCTTTATTTTTTCTGTGCAGCAGCTGGCAGGCGATTCCGAAGCAGAGATCGCAGAAAAAGCTGTCGAGCGAATGCGGGACGTGCTTGCATGCAAAATCTCTGGCGAAAATATGCAGGAGCAGTGCATACACACAGACGTGTTTTAGAACCTATACAGAAAATAGCAAATTCTAGATATACGAGACATGAATGCATACAAGCACATCAGAAAACGAGGGACTCAGTACTGAGTCGAAGGCTTGCGGCGGACCTTCCTCGCGGGAGCAGGAGCAGCAACCTCAGCACTCCTTGCAGCTCTCTTCGCTCTGGCGTTCGCTGCTCGCGTGCGCCCAGATCGTTGGGCAGGCGTCCCTTCCAAATCTCGATCAGGATCAGGACCTCTGGCGGCCACGTCGAAGATCGCAGTCCAGCCTGGAGCGGGATACTGGTCGCTCAGGCCTTGACCCATGTGGTTCTGCATGGTCTGGTCGAGGCTTGTCCAGGGTACCACGTACATGGGCCAGTGCTTTCTGCCGACAGGCACGGGCTCACTGGCCCATGTACGTGTACCCTGGGCAAGCCTCGACCAGACCATGCAGAACCACATGGGTCAACGCCTGAGCGACCAGTATCCCGCTCCAGGCTGGACTGCGATCTGTGTGGTGAGCTCTCTTGCAGATGACTCCTCCTCTTCAGATTCACCGGCAGGCCTTGACAGTACCTGGACTCGCAGACCCATGTCCCTCAACTGTCTCCGCTTCTCTTGTTGCGTAGCCTCTCCGGCTTCTCTGACTATGGCATTGTCTTGCGCAGCATCCCGTAATTGCTCTTCCATGAGGACGACGGAAACTACACTGATGGCATCTGCCTACGGCAGTCAGCCAAGATCTCGCAGGTTGCTCGAGCTGAATGAATTCATGCCAGACATGCATCTGCAACCTGGAGATGTTGAAGGTCGTCACACTGGACACATCCCTTCCATTTGTTCTGCGCAGCGGATTCTGACCGCATCGAGCATGTAGAAACAGCACGAAGTCCTGATTTCTCCTTCGCCGAAGATCAGGTATACTACCTTGATCTCTGCAGCACAGCAATTGCACCAAAGTCTGAACTTTATAAGTCTTCAAGTTCACGATTGTTCTTCCAGTTGAAGCCAAGAAGCTTAGCCACGGAACAGCAGCCACCTCCTCGTAGTAGTAACTCACCTGAACCAGACACAGCTTTTGTCAGTAAGGGAGCCAGGCTGTTGGAGTGTGTTATCTGCTTGCAACAGGTCGCTCCAAAGGGAATGCCAACCCCCACGATGAGGCCGAGCACGAGCACAGTTCCCAGCCAGATGAAGAGTGTCGTCCCTGACATGGCAGAGTTCGTTGCATGCTGCGTGAAAAGCTTGAACCATGGATCAAAACATCCGACTGTACCTGAGATATCCGCCATACCTGACCGGTATAAAGCGGTCCCCAGCTGCGCCAAATTTGCTGCCCTGGGCCAGCTCAGTTTGGATTCTGGTGTATGCAGGGCTTAGAAGTCTCAGCGAGCTGGTGAGGTATTCCAAATACCAATGTTAAAGAGTGTGAGAAGACCCTGTGAAGATCATCAGTCCGACCCTGCTAATTACCAGCAAGGGCAAGGAACATAAGACAAAGGCCGTGCAAAATGATTGACCTTGCCTCTGCGGTGCCGGGAGTAACGGGAATCGCTTTGGGAGTAACGGAAACCGCTCCCGCACACTGCGACCGAAACCCGCGCGCGGCCGTGGCAACAAAACCCACGCGGGCTGCAAGCCTTTATGCTCACACAGTCAAGAACCGAAAACCGGTCCAACTGGCAAGCCTGAAGTAGATAAGAGACAAGTTAAGATATCAATGCATTGTGACGGGCACGCAAGCAGACACACGTGTACTGCTACATGGATACAGAGAATGTACACACGACCAATCTTATGCGTGTTTCTCGCATGCAGGCAGAAGCTGCAAGACAAGCACGCAGGCTGATAGTCGTAAGAGCATATGCATTTGCTGTAATTTCTTGGGTTCCGAGTGATGCATGAAAGATTGAACTCGTTGGAGATAGTTTCATTTGTCTTCATACGTGCGCATTTGTTTGTCAGGAAGGTGAAGTCCCAAAACCCCAAAGCCCCTAAACTCCAGCGCTTCCAGTACTGCTGGCAATGGCGAATGTCAAGAGGTAGTGCCGCTGCTTGAAGGCAAATGTCATGCAGGGCTACAAGCCTCCATGTCCACAGCAACCTTCATCGATTAACTCTGATTCTGCAATTGACAAGGTCATAGCTAGCCGAATGATTTGCGGAATGTCTAGCTTTCGACAAGATTGAGAGGTCTGAATCCCTAGAGCTCAGGTACCGAAAAGCGGTTCCTGAGTTTCGGAGCGAACAACAACCCGTTGCCGTAACCCCCCTGGCCTCTGTGTATCATTTCCAGAGAGCACGTGCCGTACGCGGGTCCAGTTGTCCTCGGATGCATACACTAACAGCTGCCATTTGCGAAGTCATGCTCGGGTGCAACCCAACTCGGTGGCCGTGCTGCAAAGCAGCGACTGGTGCAGTGATCGCTGCAATCGCAGTGCCATTGAGCAGATGAATTGCAGCTTCACCGCGGGGAGATATTGATACCTACGGGAGCCCAGCAAGCCACTGAATCGCCACACTCTCCGGCGGAAATCAGTGAGGCAAGGGCAGGAAGCTTCTGCAAGGACTCCTTACGGATCCAGCCAGGCCCCAACGGATGAAGAGATTCCTGAGACAAGAACGATATGATTCCAGCAGCGGGGTGTGGTTGTTGACTCTTTCCAAGCCAGTTGGTGGTTTGTCATTCTCGCACCTGTACGAACGATGGCACACAGGGGAAGGGCGTTTGGTTAACTTGATGGCTTTGGTCAGTGGGAGCAATAGCAATGGCAACCGCTCCTCACTCTTGCATCCGACAAGATTTCCCCAAGCACCAAAGTCCAAAATTACCAAAGTTGCCTTCGGCGGGCCATGTGCAAAGGCGAAAGGAAGCAGCAGGTAGAGCCTCAGACCAAACTTACTGTGGAATCTTTTTACGAAAGAGTGGACTAGCTGCAGACTCGGTCGTTGCAAGCAAGTAAGGAAGTTGCTTCATGGGTGGGTTCGTTGCCCTGTGCCAAACATGGCAAAGGGCCGGCCCAGCGAATTGAAATGCGGCGCGTCCTCAATGCAATACCCACCCAGATCAAAACACTTGCACTAGTGCTGCTGGTGGTCTGG
This sequence comes from Symbiodinium sp. CCMP2592, assembly GCA_905221615.1. Lineage (NCBI taxonomy): Eukaryota > Dinophyceae > Suessiales > Symbiodiniaceae > Symbiodinium > Symbiodinium sp. CCMP2592. Next base: position 192,963 of record CAJNDT010000287.1, on the reverse strand, counting down.
CTCTATTGAGTTTACAGTAACTCAGTAAGACTCTGCTGTAGCACGCACCCGAAGGTTGCCGGACTCGCAGAGCAAGAGGCACTGCTTTGCAGCGCTCTGCCTGTGCAAGCAGGACCTGATTGAGAACAAAAGGCTGTGTTCACAGAACCTCTCACAATGTCTGTATGCCTCATGCCTCTAGGATGGCTGGAACTCACCGCGGCATCTATGGACCAATGTGGAACGTCGGCGATTTTCAACGGCGCCTGACTGACTCCTGTTCTACTTGGACCTTTCGGAAGCCGAAGTCCCTGTCAGCAGCCAGGTTGTACACGACGTCTGGCTACTGTACAGAAGAAATGCGTTCGATCAGATTGAGATAGGGTCAGAGGGATTCGAGTGAATGCACTAAATGACACGGACGACATAGATCTACTTACTGACTTGCCTGAGACTCGTAAGCCACTTGCACGATTGCAGTCGCTTTCAACTTTCCACATCCTGCTGTTTGTGCAGGAACCGTGAAGGACTGCAGAGCTTGGACATCTCCACAGGTGCTATCGAATTGTCTATGTCATCTATGTACGTGATGACTTCAGGGTCTTTCACTGAAGCTTCGTAAAGGGTGAGAATTGCTTGCAGCGGCGCTGCTGTCTCTTCTTCGGACTCGTGAGCTTGTTAGTGCTTCATTTGGGTCTTTCTGCAGCAAGATGGCAGGATGCTGTGTTTTGCTAATTACTCGACTGGCTGTATCGCTCTCCCGCTCCACCGCTTTAAAATTCCCGGAATCAGAGTATAGCAGGGTTGGTGAAGACAAGCAAGTATAATTATTGCCAGGGACACTACTCTGGCTCCAGGTCATCAACTGTCGTCTGCGGGCTGTGATGCAGCCTCAGGCAAAGCCGAAGCCTTCGTGGCCTTCGTGGACGGCCTGCAGGCTACGCAGCTACATCGCGCACTCATTACACTTTTGCCGCTCTCTGGCACTGATGCGACATACCGGCGACACCTTGACCTCGCAACAAGGACTGCAAGCGACGGCATGTACGTTACCACATCGGTGGCCATGCGTCAACTTCGCAGCCATCCTATGTCACAGTCCCACATCAGACACGGTGCGGTCAAACTCCTGACTGCTGTGACTAGGGGTGGGGAGCAAATTCGACACTACTAGTCACAAGCTGCTTGATCAACCTGATAGCCGCATTTGCTCTCGTCAACGCTTTGAGCGGCCTGTGTAACGAACGATGCTCTTATTGCCATGTCACGAGGACTCGCAAGGCAACTCTCAGACACTCCTCGACATCATGGCAGAAAGCCTTCTGCCCGTCTACCCTTTCAGCTTCGCAGCGGCCGGGGGGGGGGGAAAGCTATCCGATATCAGAAGTTCAAAGACTGAGACCGCCCTTTGCCTGGAGCAGCTTTTCTCGGAGGACTTCTTCCGAGGGATAGTCGGGAAGGTCGAGCCTCGGCCAAAAGGCTGCGTGCTTCTTAGGGGCCCAGGCCTTGAAGGCCATGTTGGGGGGCTTTCTTTGACTGCATGTCAGGCTCGTCACAGCTCGTCCCGTAGGCCCCTGGCTGATTGAAGCATGTATGGGCCTGAACAACGCGGAGCTTCTGCAGACGTGCGGAGTCGCAGCGCGCGCAGCGGCAATGTAATCCAAGCCAAGGACAGAAGGCAATCGATCAGGACCGTAGGCTCGGTGGATGCAGAACTTCTGTGGTCCACGCATTCCGACAAGACCCTGCAGAGGGCAAGCGGATCGGATGGGCTGTCGGACTGTCGGACGCAAAGGCTCTGCAGAGAGAGGGAACTGAGGGAGCTGGGGGCGGCCTTAAACCCTTCCACGGGCACACGAGAGGTTCCGGTCGCGAACTGAAGGAACCTCACAAGATGAGTGCTTGCAACTGCAGTCAGTTGGGGAAGCTCCTGTGGCATAGCAGCATGAAACGCCAGAAGCAGCATCGTTCGTGCTTGGCTGAGGGTCCCGGCCATGCCCTCTGCTCTTGACTGAATTCGCTGAGCACCTTCCAAAACCTCGGAAGCTTCGGGAATCGCAGCACTGGCCGATTGTAGTGGCTGGCGGCATTCGGCTTTCAAGTCCTCTAAGCTGCTAGCCACTGGATCTGGTCCGACCTCGAGCGACGGCTGTTCATGGGACCCTGGACCGCGGCCGTGCGGGCGCTTCTGAAACTAAGACCAAGGCTGGGCCGTGTAGTTGTGGTATTCCGTATTGGCCTTGAGATCCTCAAAGAGAGAGAAAGGAAAGGCCAAAGGCCAAAGATCTTTCTTGGGAGGCCGTCGCGTTTTGTGAGCTCCCGCCCCGCCTCGATGTCGATGTCCGGCAGTCCGGAGATGAGCAGCTCCAGCTCCTTGTCCTCAGCCAAGCTCTCCCTATGACCTACCAGTACCAGTATACATGCGCCGAGCTTGGCATCTACACTTGCCGTCATTACGAAGGTTGCCCACCCACAACATACGGCCGGCTTTAAACATGCCGGAGCATCGTCAAACAGCGACAGCAGCTCGGGCGGCACGATCTCGTGCAGGCCTGAACTGTTCCATGGCATTCCCTGTTTTCAGCGGCCGATTCTGAGCCCCCAGACTTCGCAGCTCGTAGCATGCTTGAGAGCAACTAGTTGTAAGATGTCGGCCCTTCAGGAATGCGTCAATCTGTTGTCGGACAGAGTTCGTCCTGAGTGACTATTGCAACGTCCGTCCCTTCGAGGACCAAAACCGGAGTACCGGAGTGATCTTTGCTGCATCATGTAAGGTCCCGGCATCTTGTGCTCTGACATGAGCTGGATGTACTCGTACTTGTTTTCGTTGGTCACAGGACTCAGCACGGACACGCACTGATGTCAGATGTCAGTTCCTCCTAAAACTGTAGGAAAGCCCATATTCGTGATTGCCAAATTTTAGCTCCTTTACAGCTGGTTATTAGAAGGACCTTTGTCGAGCACCTTTCAACCTCCGGTACATCCTTTGCAGCATTATCAACCGCTGCATGCTTCAATTTCAAAACTGTAGACGGGCTGCATGCTGCGACCGTTCGGCTTCAGGTCGACGACCTGGTCAAACCAGCGAATTTCCGCACGACAGCAATGCAGGTTGCAGTTTCTCTCAGTGGCTCTGCTTGAATAAAGAACGGCACGGTGCATGCGTCTACTGAGCTCGGAGTACCGCATGTGCGATTTCTGCGTGTGTCCGATCCCGCGAACCTTGATCTGGCCAAAGTCATCACTTTCTGCACAGAAGTAGAGCTCTATGATGTCCGTGATGTCCTGAGTGAGATTCTCAAGCTATTCGCAAGCTTTGGCACAGCAAAGCCTTTGACATGACAAACGTTTTCGCTGGGGAAGCTCCGGGATCAGGGCTTGAACTATCTTGGACCAGCGTTCTCCGTGAGTGACTGAAAAACTTGGGCTGCCGCATGCTCCAACATCCATTTCAGATTGGAGAAATACTCCGGGTCAAAAGCTTCTAGATCTGCGGCGATGACCTCGCAATGACTCAGATAGTGACACGATGCTGCAATCATCTGCAATCGCAAGCTGTGAAGCAGAATGGGCAAGCGGGTTGCGTGCACACGCGTAACATCTTTGACAAGCCAATGGCCCATATGTTTGACAATCAGTTCACCATTGCAGAACCCACTGGCAATGGTGGGACCTTCTTGCCCAGCATGTGCTTGTAGAAGCCACGGGTGAACCAGGCCTGGCACAGAAACACCCACCTTGGCCCTTTGCGTCTTTCACGACTCGGGTTGGGCTTGCGGGCCTCCAGATTTTGAGCATCATGGATCGCTTTGCCAATTACACGTCCAATGAAGTGGAAGAAATCCAGGTGATCTCTCGTCACATAGGACCTCGACCACAAGTCACAAGAGTGCTTCATAAGATTCTTGCATGCGCCTACTGCCAGAACCAACAAAGAAAGGATCAGACATGAGCTGTGGATCTCAGCTGGGGGTGCTGTAAGTGCAACAGTCAATGAGGCTCCAGCATCGGGTTCGGGTGATAAGTGCAGGCTTTGCCACCAGCTTGAACAAAAAGTGCCTGCAACAGTGCCCCAGACTTTCGAAATGGTGACTCGATCACGCGAAGGACCGATAACTTTGGTAGAACTCTCAATCGGCATCAGTCGTGCGGTGATGCGGACTTGCCATGCTTGAAGCTTGAAGCCAGCCGCGATGCCACTGAGGTATTGGCATAGTTGGGATTGAAAATCTCTTTGGCCAAGGCCCCATACCACTCCTGCCATGCGAGCAACACTGATTTGCCAGTCTCTGCTCAAACACTGGACTTTCACCCATGCTGTACTAGCGGACATCGTGACCTTTTCCCTTTGAGCCCATCCCCTCAAGCATAGCCCGACAGCGAACCCTCCCCGTCTGAAGGGCCGCGGCCTTTCCAACGCCACCAGCATCGATTCCTGCCGCGAGTCAGAGTCAGAGGGCAAAGCCCTGGATAAATTGCGGATTCTCGAGTCCATGGCCTTCCTCGCCCTGGAATTGCACCTGCCGCGTCTCAGAGCTCGAAAAGCAGAGGCATCTCACTCGCCGGTTCGAAGTCCCAGAACCCTCGCAAGCATCATTCCATGTAGCCACACGACTTGGCAAAGGAATATCCGTCTTCGTGGAAGTATCGAAGTCGCGGCTGTCTAGGGCCGCTGGACTCGCTGGACTGGAACTGCAGTTTTTCAGGGGGCAGAACCGATCTGTCGTTTCGGTGGCCGTTTGCGATGTTGCATGTTCGGGCAACCCTGCTAAGGTAAGGGTGACTTGCAGCGCAAATTGGAGGTAACGCAGCGATTCAAACACCCTCCTGTGCCAGATGAGCCGCCTCTTACCCAAAGCCGAACAGCTCAAGCAGGTGAGTGCCGGTCTGAGAAAGATGGGTGGGTGGGTGGGTGGGTGGGTGCACACGCACATTCAGTAATCCCGTCCAGTCACAGGCGTGAGCATGCGGTCTGCAAACGAACAGCCCGGAGTGAGGAACTGAGCAGGTACTGTTTGAGACATCTCGCGGCAAAATCGAATGTTCGGCCAAGCCTAGCAGGCTTTAGCAGGCTTGTGGTGTTATGTTGCACTTGCCCTACCTTCTGTCATTACTAGTGGCTGGCTCACTAGCAGCTTGCCTGGATCTTCGCACGCATTTCTTCGCCGGTCCTGTTCCTCCTGGGCGAGAGATGCAGCAGCATGACGGTATGAAGCTACATCCCACCAAACATGGCGCCTGGGAGCAAGTATTCTAAGTGCCTGACAGCTGGTGGTAAGAATCCATGAAGATCTCAGACCGCCTGTTTCGGCCAGTCGCTGAGCAGTCCGGCTGCTACAGCATCACTTTGACGTCCATAGTCGTCTCTCAAGGCTACCGACACTGACCAGGCCTGACGCGAAGGCGAATAGTCTCATAGCGGCTTTCCATCCGCCTGGACCTGCCACTTTCTCGCTTAAAGGAGTGGCAGAAGAAAGCACGGCTTTGGCCTCAGCTGAGATCGGAAGTAAGCGCGCTTGTTGTCAAAGTCCAGGCAGTGCGGCATGTGCTTGAGCCTTGCCAAATGCACGAAGATAATACAATGCAATGCAGCACCCCAGCTCCAGGACAAAGCCAAGTTGCACAGGTGAGAAGGACTTGCTCAGGAGTGAGGGAGTCTGCTTGATCAATGCCTGAGCAAGCCAAGCGCGCAGAACCTCTGCGACCTGCTACAAGCATCTTGACAAGGAGCCTAAGGTCATGCCAAAATTTGAGGATCCGGCATTAAGCGGCCGCCGGTGCTGCTTGCAGAACCTTGGCAAGGAAGCTCCGCATGTGGAAGACTCAGCACCACAAGCACCCTCACAGTATACGGAAGTGTTTGGGTAGACGCTGAACTCAGATTTGCCCAGACCCTCCGCCGGTCGCCTGGCACACCCTGACGCAACAGTCGCTCCTGCTAGGCCTGCTAAGCTTTAACTTCAATCAGAAGAACTGCTCAGGGACTGCACGGCACAACACTAGGGGGCCGAACTGACCAAATCGACTCCTCTCCACCAGAGTCACCTGCAATGCACTCGGGCCACTTTGTAAGCTCCAGCTCGTCACTTGCACGCAGTGTGCCTCAATGAGGTCTGCAAAGACCTGCTTCCCAGGACAGCTGGAGGATGAGCCACCCTCCGAGCAGGACAGGCGTCACGAAGAGTCCATGCAGCCAAGTCCACCCGACTCCTCGCCTGTTGTTCGTGGGATTTCTTCTGGTCCTGAGGCGCGAGCAGCAAGCAAGAATCCGCTGTGGTTACGCGATGGGCATGGTGTGGGAAGCGTGCAGTGACGGCTTTGTCGTGTCCTTCTCTTTAGCTTCGAGGGCTGCTTCTTTGGAGCCGTTGTGAAGCACGAAGAATGCCTTGCAGCTCAAA